>JADBJO010022084.1:25000-28481 GCA_016801955.1 Conus betulinus
ACACACACACCACACACACAACACACACACAACACACAACACACACACACACACCACAACACAACACACACACACACAACACACACAACACACACACACACACACACCACACAACAACAACACACACACAACACACACACACACACACACAACACACACCGCACACAACACACAACAACACACACCAACACACACACACACAACACACACACACACACCACACACACACACACACACACAGAACACCCGAACACCGAAGAGGCCCACTGACAAATTCCTGTAGTTGGAGAGGACGTTGCCCCCTGTGACGTAATATCTCTCCAGCTCGTGCAGCGGTTCGTACCAGTAGAAGATGTCCGGACTGTACTGCAGGATTTCGCCCCGTCATCGAGCTTCCGGTGCGCATGTACGCCAGGATCAACAGTCGCACGCGGTTCTTCGTTTCCGCCGGGTCATTTCTCACTGGGGAGAGAAATGTTGACATCTCACCGTCTACATTGCCTTTGTTGTTGTTGTTGTTGTTGTCAGTTATTTCATTTATTGTGCTCGGGTCCTCGCCTAGCTCGTGTGTGTGCCTGATGCTTTCGTTTTCTGAGGAGAAGATGAAAACAGAGCTTGGTTTTAAATAGTATGTACGTCTAGAAACTGAAATAAAACAACATCGAAAAAAAAACAAAAAAAAAAAAAAAAAAAAAGAATCATAATCACCAGCCGCCGTGGCGAAGTGGTTGCGTCGCGGACTCTTAATGGATGCGTTTCTGAGAGTGTTGCTCAAATTTCCTGACCAACACTGCAGGTGTCCTGTATCTCTCTCGGGCCTGGTTGACGCCGGGATATATTATGAGAGGAAGCGTAGAGTACAGCCCTGTCATGTAGTCTCAGACCGAAATGGAAATCCGTAGCATCATCATAATCATCCTCATTCTCATCGATCAGCATAAAAAAAAAAAAAAAAGTCTCAAATTCTGTGGCCCTTCATGCCCTGCTCTCATGGTGACCTCAGTTTCGATGTCCTCTCCACGTCTGTGGCCTTGGTTTGGTTCCGTCGGGGTCACCGGTATCGGCGAGTCCATGGGGGCTGTCGTGGACGGGACGGACGTGGTGGGCGCCCTCCGGAGGGAGAGCTCACTCACGCCGGCTCCGCGACTAAGCAATTATTGTCGTCAGTAGGGGGCTTAGTAGGTGGTGTCCTGCGTATGTTAGATCAGAACAGGCGCCACTGAACACCACTGAAGTGACTCGGCAGCAGTGCAGTGTCTCCTCCGGTGGGTTGCCTCTTGACGACTTGACATTGACTGCTGCCTGTGGATTGCGTCTCTATCATTGTTGTCCACATATCCTCTTCTCCATCTTCGTAGCTCTCCCTCCGCTTGGCGCTAGATGGTATCGCCGTTATCATCATCGTTGTCTACATTCTCACCTCCTTCCTCTTTTTACTCCAGGCACTACGAATATCATCGTCATCATCTTCGTCATCATCGTTGTTGTCCACATCATCATCATCGTCTTCTCCCTCTTCTTTTTCCTCCTTCTCCTAGGCACTTTAAATATCATCATCATGATTATCATTGTCCACATTAATTCAATTCATCTTTTCCATCTTCTTCCTCTCCTCTCCAGGTCCAGGCCAAATGACCATTTCAGGTTAGCCCATATGCTTCAGCCTGTCCACCTTCTACAGACAACGCAGACTTGAGAAATTTGTTGCATTACTTACTTACTTAGACTTGGATGCTCCCGTGTCTTGCGACGCATGAGGCAGACATGGCGCTCCACTGTGCACGGTCCTCAGCCAGTTTGCTGGTGTCACTTCCATCCTCTGTCAACAAGTCTGAGGTCTCTCTCCACATGTCTGTCGCCAGCTCATCCGGGGTCGTCCTCTTTTTTTCTCTGGCCTGCTGGGGTCCATTTCAGGGCCTGGTTTTGCAGGTCTTGATGAGGGTCATCTCAAGACATGAACCTGCCAGTGGAGGCGCCGTCAGCAGAGATGGTTGACCACAGGAAGCTGTTTGGACCTCTTCCTGACATCTTCATCTGGTTATTATAAAGTCTGACCATCTGATCCCCAAGATCTTACGTAGGCACTGTGGTATCAAAACGTTGAGTTTTTTTGTTATGTAGGCACTTAGTATTAAAAGTGTCAAGGTTTTTTTTGTTGATTCGTATTCTAAATTTGGTACATTAATTAATTGGACAGACGTGATTGCGCCCTCGGAGAGGGGGGGGGGGGGGGGGGACACTTCCTCACGTTGAGTCCGCGAGTACGCTATTATAGTTATCAGTAGATGGCTTAGCGGTGATGTCCAAGGAATGTGGGATCAGAACACCACTGAAGTGGCTCGGCATCGGTGCAGTGTCTCCCTCTGATGGGTGTTGCCCCCAGGGTGACCTTGACCATGCTTGCCTCTTGCCAGTCCTGGTGCCGAAGCTTCGGCAAGAAGAATCCAGGGTGTGGGTGTGGACATGGAGCAGCGCGACCCCGCGTGGAGTTGGTAGTACCACTTGGTGACACAGAAGACGACACAGAAAAAAAAAAAAAAAAAGGGGGGGTGGGGGCGCGGCGGGGGCGACGGGGAGGGTGGGGTAGGGGTGAGGTAAGAACAAAACTTATCGTAACCATTAGAACCACAAGAATCTGTGTGTGTTTGTGTCTTGTTGAGTCTCTCTCGTGCACCCTCTCCTCGAACACCTGCGAAGACACTCCACGTACGCGCTCTCTCCCCTCCTACCCCTTTTCCTCACCCACCCAGACTCTTCTCCTCTCTCTCTTCTCCTCTCTTCCCTCTTGCTCTCTCTCCCCCTCCCCTCCTCTCTCGCTCTCCCCATCCCACCCTCTCCCTCACCCACCCCCTCCCCCCCTCCCTGCCCTTACCTCCCCTTACCTTCAGGGTCTTTTGCCGTTTCCGTGTTCAGTCTCTTCTCGCGCCGTGCTGTCGTCTGCAGTGGTCTATGGCGGGTTTCGGGCTGCTGTCGCCGCTTTGGGTCCTCGGGCGTGGACTCTTGTCGTGACACATATACCCATCCTGCGGGCAGGCTTGCGTCCCCGTGTATCCTGTGTCGTCCTCCGGGGCGTTGTTTGTATTGTTGCGGAAGAGGTCAGCGCCTGTGATGTTGTCTTCCGTGCTGTCCGACGAATGCCCGTGGGGGAATGGAGCCGTGGCCATCACGTCAACGTGAGACTGGGGCAATTTTCTCGGATCGTTTTTTTGCTCTGCGACGAAAACGAAACCGACGAAAACAAATTGAGAGTGTTCATTACACCAGTCCTCCCTGGCTCTTTTGTTCAAGTGCACGTTTTAACACAGCGCATGCGCGTACAACGCGAATCATGCGCAGGTAGACATGTATAATATTCATGTGATGCTTCTGCATTCTGTTTTTTCCGCAGAAGAACAAGAAAAAAAAAAACAAAGGAAAGCGCTTCGAGGTGTAATTGTTTACATGTCGCTCATTAGAGTCCTTTTGTCCATCTGTCTTTCTT
>JADBJO010022085.1:0-2500 GCA_016801955.1 Conus betulinus
CAAAATCGTTTTGAATTGCCTTTAATATACACCTACTACAAAAGCATAACATAACAATTGAGGCTCTATCAAGATGGAGCGCGCCCAGACAACCCCCCCCTCCCAGTCTCTTATTCAGCTGCCCCTCCTCCCGTCCCATCCCGCCATGCAGAATCCATCCTATCCCATCTACCAAAAACCAACGCTTCTCACTAACACAAAAGACACACACTTCTGTGTCTCTTTCTATTCGAGGCTCAAGAGCTGTGACGAAGAATGTTGCTGTGCACTCGAAACCGCGGGTCAATGAGCGATTTTGTCAGCAGAGCACTGCCAGGCCTCTTGTGTGACGTCGGGGGTCATGCTTCTCTTTGAAGAGCTTGGGAGATGGGATGATGAAAGGAGGTGAGTTTAAAAAAGAGAAGGGTTGGATCATCCCTGGGCTAACAGCTGGGTTAATTTACCGCGTTCTTGTCCCCCTCCGTTGGCAGAGAATGGCATCAACCATCAATGTGTTTCGGGTTCTTTATCACTGCCTACTTTATTTTTTGTTTTGTTTTTGTTTTTTTGCTTTTAAGTATGGAAAACATTTCTTTTTGCTTCCATGAGATTTTTTTTTATATTACCATCCAGATTTGTTGTTTTGCCCTGAATTGCAGATTCATGGGCTATTTTGCTTTTTTTTTTTTTTTCTGTTCTTTTTTTTTTTTAGAAATTAGGAGGCAAGCAGCTGTTCATCGAGCCTTGAAATATATCTCAGTCCATATTCCAGCAGTTCAGAAGACCTGGTCATCATCTTCAGATCATGTCGGCTGCATCATGAATTCACTCTCATGCAATTACCATTGTAACTGTAGATAAGATTAAAATGCTTTCACATGATCCAGATCTTTTTTTTTTTTTTGTTTGTCTGCTGTGTTTAGAACAGATACAACAAGACGAAGATTGAGACTCAACACTTCAGGTGAATTACATGGCCTCCATCCGCTGTTTCGACGTCATGTAAGCTGCCCATCAAGGAACACCACAATGCAAATGATTAATTAAAGACACCATTTGTGTCTTTTTTAGGGGAAGGAGAGAGAAGGAAGGCTGGGATAGGGGTGGTAAGAGGATGCTAGAGAAGAAAAGAACCCAATTCCCGAAAATGTTATCTGACAATCGCATCACCATGTTGCAACAGCAAAATGCTCAGTCACAGAGCTAGAATGTTATCTGACAATCGCATCACATGTTGCAACAGCAAAAGTGCTCAGTCACAGAGCTAGAATGTTATCTGACAATCGCATCACCATGTTGCAACAGCAAAATGCTCAGTCACAGGGCTAGAATGTTATCTGACAATCGCATCACCATGTTGCAACAGCAAAATGCTCAGTCACATAGAGCTAGAATGTTATCTGACAATCGCATCACCATGTTGCAACAGTAAAATGCTCAGTCACAGAGCTAGAATGTTATCTGACAATCGCATCACCATGTTGCAACAGCAAATGCTCAGTCACAGAGCTAGAATGAAAATGTGAATTGCACATTTTTTTTGTGGGGCAGTAAGGAGAGATGAGTTTTTTTTCTGAATGACACAATATCATGCTAATGTAAAATCAGGGAAGGACGTGTAGAATAATATGAACGTTCATTTTCTCTCGATTGCTTTCATAGAAATGACCCCCCAAAACACAACAAACAAACAAACCAAAAAACAACAACAAACAAGCAAGAGGTTGGTGTGAAATTTCAGCTTCTCTCTCTCTCTCTCTCTCTCTCTCTCTCTCTCTCTCTCTCTCTCTCTCTCTCCTCTCTCTCTGTCTCTCTCTGCATGCGTGCACGCACATCTAATGGGAATCAAGAATCCAGTTGTAAGACCACTGGCTTGAATAAAAAAGGATCATGTTTGGAAAATAGGAAGTCATGAAATTGATCGATGGGCCTGATAGTGAATTAAACGACAAAAAAGCAATAACTGATGACAACAGTCAAAACATTATGTCATACTGCTAATTAGAAATTGCAATTTGTTTACTTTAAAACAGGATGGGAAGCATGCGAGTGTTCGACAATGTAATGGTGTCTATTTTAAAAGGCACAATTATTCACGTGATCTAGTTTTCAGTTGAGAACGCGATGTGATTCTTGATACAGTGGAATATCCATGTGCGACTGGTAAACAAACAAACAAAAACCGCCCCCACCCCACCCCCACCCCCCACCCCCGAACAGGCCTAAACTCTTGACGTTCAATTTCTCTCACATACTGTGTCACTACTTCTGATTTTTATAAAACGACTCGAACGCAAATGAAACTAACGACTGGCCCATTCTTGCTTAATGCATGCTCTAGCTTTTTGATTGCTTATTTGTTGAAAGAAAAACCAGCATCACCATCTTCACAACACAGTTATGTCCTTATTTGGCATCCCACTGACTTCCACTGAACACTTTTTTGCTTTTTTGCATGTGATCTGGCAAGACTGATGAACATTGGAACTACGATTGTGTGTATTACATGTAATTCAATTCC
>JADBJO010022085.1:10000-12500 GCA_016801955.1 Conus betulinus
TGTGTTAATTATCATTTTTTTTTTTAACAAAACGAGATTTAAATGAAAATGAAATGATAGAAGTAACATGTTCAAAAACAAACAAACAACAAAACAAACAAAAAAAAAGTAGGGATAAAAGGAATAAAGAAAAACAAAGCCATATGGACAAACATACACGCCAGAATGGATAGTTATCATTTACCACAATACAGCGTTTACATGTAACTACCCAGCCACAAGTAACAACGGCTCTGCCCCGACTGGAAAAATCGTGATGGTTTTTGCTTAAGTGAACTAACTTGATGTATTATGAGTCAGGTTTAACACACCAAAGTGTCTCACACCCATCACACATATCTCTGCACTCATACTTGTATATGTGCACTCATTCACCTGTCCATGGGAATGGGACGTCATGCATTCGCTTCTCTTCTAACACGACTGAGAACAAGAAATACAGTTTCTATGCTACTTATACCCACGCATGAAAACTCCAATTACACAAAATGGAATAATCAAAACACAAGCGATCAATACTTCATAATCCCGGGATTATACTCAAAAGGGCTTCTTACCTGGCCAGCCCCCCCCCCCCCCCCCCCCCCCCCCATCTCACACACACACACACACTCACACGTTTGCACGCCACACCACGGTTCTCGAACAAGTCACTTCAAACTTTCTTCAGCACAGGGTGATGGTGACGCCTTTGGTTGTCTGGCACTAGGTTCCAGGACTGGGTCTCCATGGTCGTCTCTGGGGACTCGACGTAGAAAACTTCTTCTTTGTCTTTTCGCCCACTTCTGGTTTCGAACTCGTCTTTCTTTCTCAGCGTGTCTTTTACGCCTAAGATCTTGTTGTCACTTCTGTCGCCCAGACCACGTTTTCTCTCGACCCTACTCTGTCCTGTTCATTCTCCCCCCCCCCCCCCCCCCCTCTCTCTCTCTCTCTCTCTCTCTCTCTCTCTCTCTCTCTCTCTCTCTCTCTTCTCTCTCTTCTGTTCTTCTCTCTATTGTGGTGTTGTTCTCCCCTGTCTTCTATTCTCCATTCAGTTTATATAGGGATAGACACAACGGATCTCCCTTAGGGCCATGCCTTTGTCCATGTTGCTTCTCTACCACCTTATTCTCATGTACACTGAATTCTCCTCCCACTAATTCTTCCACACGTCAGCATTTACACACATCCCTACAAAACAGCTTAGCAAACAGACACTTCACACCGAATGGACATCGAAAATTCCCGCCGACTTCGGGGCCACTTTAACTCAGTAGTTATCCTATAGAAAGCCGTAGCGCATTCAGCTAGCCCGACAATAACATCAACACATCAACACAGTGCCCCCACGGCAATACCTATTAAACAAGCTCAAGACTCCTGTTCTCAAGGTCTGGTTACAAAGCAACTTCAGCTGACTGGGCCTACTTGATGCCCCAAGGTCATAGTGGATACAATTTCCTCCATTTCGCTATAAGGAAGATTCGAACTCATGAGGGGTCCAAACTTCGGTGCTATCTATCACCTGACCACTTCAAAGTATTCGGCACAGTTTGACCATACGCGCTAGGCGAGGGCGCTACTGCTAATCGCCGATTATCTATTTCTCCACTACGCGCGGCATTCTTTTCGTCTACAGCGCTTAAGGCCCTTTATGAGGGATTTCGCTTCCTCGACACACTCTGACATATCATTGGTTGGAATATAATAACAAAATGTTGACACGTTTTCTAGAACAAAAGCAGGTGAATGGACCACAAATAAATTTTTTTAAAATCCCAACGAATGAAGGGAGAAAGGAAGGACGAACGAACGAAAGAAAAGAAAGAAAAAGAATTAAAAAAAGGAAAAAAAAAGTGAAGTAAAAGAGGGCAACAGAAAAGAGAAATTGACTACCACAGAGATTCCGCCACGCCGTGTCACTGTGCATACTGAGAGAGACCACTGGCTTCCCGGCGGAGGTCAGCCATGCAGAAAGTGTGACAAGACTCTCTCGGCCAAGTGAAAGATCAGGCTAAAGGCATCTTTGGGTCACTGCGCGCATGTATTCTTTTCCTTGCTAAGGCAACAAACGTTCCAGCTGTTGCTGAGCCCATGTGCTGAGGTTCCATTCGATTGTTCTATTGCCATTCGTACACAATGGTCTTCTCGTGTGCCAGAAATTGGAGAGGGGTTTAACGTGCATGGTTTTGATTTTGTTTGTCTGTCTGTCTGTCTGTATATACCAATGTATGTATGTATGCAGGAATGTATTATGTATGTATGCATGTATGTATGTAGTTATGCATGTACCTATGTATGCATGTATGTATGCATGTATGTATGTATGTATGTAGTTATGCATGTATGTATGTAGTTATGTAGTTATGTATGTATGTATGTATGTATGTATGTATGTGTGTAGTTATGCATGTATGTATGTATGTAGTTATGCATGTATGTATGTATGTATGTATGTATGTATGTATGTATGTATGTATGTATGTATGTATGTCGATGAAAACGGCGATAGTTTCGGAGT
>JADBJO010022085.1:17500-22500 GCA_016801955.1 Conus betulinus
AAAACAATCTTTATTGTTGAATCATTGGAGGCTTTGAAAACAATAACTTGACGGCAATACCGGGGTTCTAATATAGACTTTCCCCTGCTTCCGTCAACGTAGCCATGATGTCGCTGATGTATGCACAACAAACAAACAAACACATGTAGTCTGTGGGATCTTGTGATGTCACTCTCCCTTCTTATCACGCTATGTGTAGTCTTGTAAGTTTACTCTTGATTCCAAGATAGGAGCAATATTCAGAAGGCTCGAATCGAAAGCCCACATAAAATCTTGCTGATTCCTAAAAATGAATAAAAAGGCAGGCAAACGAACAAAAAACAAACAAACAAACAAACAAACAAAACACTAACTAACTAACTAACTAACTAACTAACTAACTAACTAACTAACTAACTAAACTAACTAACTAACTAACAAACTAACTAACTAACAACTAACGAACAAACAAAAAACAAAGTAAGTAAACTAAACTAACCAAGTAAGTAAGTAAGTAAGTAAGTAGTAAGTAGTAAGTAAGTAAGTAAGTAAGTAAGTAAGTAAGTAAGTAAGTAAGTAAGTAAGTAAATAAGTAAGTAGTAAGTAACTAAGTAAACTAACTCTAACTAACTAACTAACTAACTAACTATAACTAACTAACTAACTAACTACCGTAGGGTACCGTCTCTCAGGATCAAACGTGATCAGTTATCAGGTCGTGATAGTAACAATGGTCGTGTTCCGTAGAAAATATGATCATAATCCTGATGACCGGATCCGTTCAATCTCGGATCTCCCACCACAGATCAGCACCAGAATCTGTGACTGCTGGTCCTCCATCTCTCTCTCTCTCTCTCTCTCTCTCTCTCTCTCTCTCTCTCTCTCAAGTGCGGTTAAAATGGGGTGCGTAGGAAGACACTCTAGGGCCACCTTACAGGAGAGGGTCTTCAGGGCAGAAATACTCCCCTCCTCCCATACCCCTTCCTTCAGACAAGGCTTTGGGCCTTAAACTCCTTACAGTTCATGGAGATCAGGCCGCATCCAGGGCACGCCTCCTAGATGGCCTTCTGCTGCCTTTTGTTTTTGTTTTTCAACTACGACCAGCAGGTTTTTGAGGGGTGGACGTCTCACTCCGTTGCCTTTTCAACCCACGTTGCTATCGGACACCTGTTCCAGATTTAAAAAAAAAAAAAAAAAAAAAAAAAAAAAAAAAGCTATCATTCCGCCGAACGAAAGAGACAAATAAATTACAAGACAAGACACAACGCGTTTCGACCTATTTGGTCTTCTTCGGGCAAGAGGGCAAGACAAACAAGAGTCAAGACAATGAAAACGAAGAAGAACGAACAATCACTTATCTCCTCAAATTGGGCGCGATATGGACGTGGCTTTTCCAAGTTGAGAGCTTGTAAGCCTGTTAAAGTCAGTTTTCTTCCTCTTCGGTCGAATCCATCTGAAACTCTTTCTGCTGCCTCTCTATTGTCTTCACTCTCCTCTTCTTACAAGAAATCACGACGTGTTTCATAAGGTTATAGGCTGATAAGCCCACAACCCCCCCCCCCCCCCCCCCCTCCGCCTCCTCCCGTACTCCAACTTCGAATGCAAAGGCTTTAGCTTGCAATCCAGGATATCCCTCTTGCGGCTGGTTAGTCTGGCAAATTTTTACGTAAATAAAGTTTAAATATTCTTGCCGGACGGGACCTTGGATCTACCGTTTGGTTTGGATCGTCGCGACGGATCTGCACCAAAATGGACTCACTGTAAACCCACGTACATACCATTATAAAGCCAAGGGTCATGGAAATGGGACCGGTAATTTCTGTTTTTGATCGTGTTGACAGACAAACACAGAAGCAAGGAAACCGTCATACGTGGATAAAAACGTTTCCTTCTTGGTGAAATGTAGCTGTCGCTATAACTGCCATCATGGCGGCTAGTGGGTTACTTCAGTGTGGCATGAGCTGAGCGATTGGTGTGGCCGTAGCTGACGCAGACAGCGTTAACAAAAAAAAAAAAAAAAAAAAAAAATCAGGCGCTACATCAATGCTGAAGTGGTTTCAAAGTATTTTGATCAGTAGCACCTGACTATATTTATGATATGCATACATGCATACATACATAAATACATACATGCATATATATTTATCGATCTATACTCATGTACATACATACATGTATGCATCTTCTATCTATCTATCTATCTATCTATCTCTATCTATCTATATCTATCTATCTGTCTGTCTGTCTGTCTGTCTGTCTCTATCTATCTATCTGTCTGTCTGTCCGTCTATCTATTGCTCGATCGATCTTTTTTAATTTAGACTATCAGTTGAGCGCAGGCTTGATCAGAAGCACCTGATTATATTTATGATATGCATGCATGCATACATACATATCTATCGATGTATCTCTACATACATATATGCATATCTATGTATCTAACTATGTATCGATCTGTCCGTCTGTCTATCTATCTATCTGTCTGTCTATCTATTGCTCGATTTTTTGTTTGAATTTAGACTATCAGTTGAGCGCAGGTTGGTAGATGCTTAAACAAACAAACAAACAAACAAAACTTAAACAAATGCTTAAACAAACAAACAACAAACAAACAACTCAACCGACCAACCTCTTTATCTCCATTCCGCCTGGCAGCTTTCATCTGCTGAGAACGGAAATTACGGCGAAGCTTCAATCTACGTGCGTGTTCCTAGGCATTATTTGCCACGTACGTGCACGCAGCAACTGACCAAAACCAAGTGAGTTATTGGTGAAGATAGGCAGGGACTGGCTATTATTGGCCCTTCCTCCTCTCCAGTTCAGTAACACGGTGCAGAAAGTGCCGTATAACACGATAGAAACAGGAAAGGAGGGGGGGGAGTGGGGGGGGGGGGGGGGGGGGGGGGTTGACTGGAAGGAAGGATCAGGGGGATTGGGTGGGTGGGGGGTGGGGGTGGGAGTGTGTCTGCCGTGATGACCCAAGAGAAACATGTCGTAAGATTAAAGGTCAGGAAGATGGCGCAGACCAGGAGACTGTCCGAATCCTGACCCTAAGCCTAGTACGGCAGGATAATAACAGAGAGATCAGAAAGAAATGCCACGTTATTAGCCAAATGAATGCTGGCGTACACTTGTAAAGGGTCACATCTGACTCTGATGACTGTGAACTTTGACCTTGCGGGGAATTCTGTACATCAGCGTGATGAGGACGTTCTCCTAAGAGAGAGAGAGAGAGAGAGAGAGAGAGAGAGAGAGAGAGAGAGAGAGAGAGAGAGAGAGAGAGAGAGAGACAGAGAGACAGACACAGACAGACAGACAGACAGACAGAGAACTCTGAAAAAAAAAGTTTACTGCAAGGCCACCGGCCTGTATGTAAAGGAGGTACATGTATCATGTAAAGACACAAAATGAGAAAAAAGAACTCACACAGACCAAACTAAAAAGAATCTGCACAACAAAAATGCTTAAAACAAACAAACATGATTTCCTAACTGCATAGGATAAACCAACTGGGAAATTGCTTTCAGGTATTTTCTATGCAGTTTTCTCCATTTTACCCTTTTAATACTGAAAAAAAAAATTACACAGTTGAAATAGATTTCGCATTTTCTTCTTCTCTCTTTTTTTTTAAAGCATAATAAATAAACATTGCAACAGAACGTGTAATAAACCTGCTTTCGCTCTGCAGATACAGTGACAAATGTGTATTTTTGTCTAAATTTCTAAACCTTTCGTCAGATACTTTTCTCTAATTTCCTGATATACTGGACATACAAACAGAAAATGATGTTCGTCTTCTGTAACCTTACAAAAAAAGGACAGAGTTTGTTTTTTTCTATATACCTTTTATGAGTGCTAATATCGCATATACCCAGTCTGAATTTGACAAAAACTGCACGAAATCTAATTATTGAAATGTCTGAGAGGTATTTTTCTGGTTACAAAAATGATTTAAAGGAACGATAAGTAGAACATATATTTCACTCTCGTACAGTTTACTTGACCACTCTTGTTTGTAGCAGTCAATAATGCGTTGTTGAAATACTTGTACCAAAACCTTTTTCGTTTCCAACTCCGCCGTTCACCCAAACTTCGGAAAATCCATAAGTATCTCAGCAAAATTTGACTTTGCTGGCCCAATTTTGTTGATCGATCTGGTTTGTCCACTCTGCATACACCTATTTTTGTACGTTTCATAAGCTTGTTTTGGCAGTCTTGCAAGATCTAGCTTTTGTAACTTAAACCAGTACCCGATCACCTTTATTATACAATCAACAAATAGAGGGTACCGGCCAATTTCACCATGAACCATCAAATTCGGAGTTTTAGGACTTATTCTAAGAAAGCACTTACAGGCAAATAAATGGGGGGGCTTACACACACACACACACACACACACACACACACACAACACACACACACACACACAGAGAGAGAGAGAGAGAGAGAGAGAGACAGACAGAGACAGACAGACAGACAGACAGAGAGAGCCGTAGGGCACAGTAGGTGAAGAAGCGGAAGACCAAGGGAGGGCGGGGGGTGGGGGATGAAGGAGGTATCATTCAATCAAGTGTATTTCTTCATGTTTTTTCCCCCTATGTTTCTATGTAACTAGGCCATTTCCCCACCCTTTAAAGACTGCTGACTTGACCTGAATAAAACTTTGATCCGTCGGTGATCACATGATCATAGATCATAGACACTTTTTTTAAAAGCGAAAAAAAACACTTTTTCTTTCTTCTGTACCCATACACCCAGAATTTCCATGAACCGATGAGAGAAAAAAAATCTTCCCATATATATACGCTTTCCTTCCTATTGAATTGCTTTCTGCTTTTAGAAGGTTTTGCTGATGTTGTTTATGTTTTTATCGCAAGTACAGCATTCAATGATGGAAGATTCTGCTTTTCTATGCCATCTTCGTAGTTCATGAAATGAAAAGTCATCAGTCATTTTTTTTTTTGTCAGTTATCAGGTCCTGTATTATTCTTTTTTTTTTTTTTTTATCACTCTTTCCTTGT
>JADBJO010022086.1:0-28479 GCA_016801955.1 Conus betulinus
CTCTCCATTTTGTCTGGCCCCTCAAAGGACCCTAGGTTGGTCAGGACTGTGCTGCAATGAAAGTGCACCTAGAAAAAAGTCTCAAGGGGCTGTGCCATGATACAAAGCGGTGTTTCCATTGCTTGAGAACAAGGCATCACGATTTCAGTGGACTTCCTAGACAATACCAGTAAGGATGGTCCATCAAACGAGTAAACACTTGGAGGAAAAAACAGACAACAAATTACAAAGACTCTTGAGTACCCGCCGGTTAAAACATGGGACAAAAAACATTACAAGAGGAACACAAAGCGTATCGACCTCTTAGGTCTTCTTCAGGCAAGCGAAACAACATGCCGGGACAAATGGAAGGAAGGGAATGATATCCCTATATGAAGTACTTATTCTTTCTCAAGTCGCGAGATGGGCGTCAAATAAATCAGACAAAAAATCCCGAAATAGACGAACTGTTTGAAAAAACCCTTGGACTGGATTTTTGCAGAGATGCCTTGCCCTGGTGGTTGACCAAACACTCAACTGAATAGCAGTGGATGGAGAATGAGCACAGACAAAACAGCTGCCATCAGCCATGAAAAACGAACCAACAAACTTGTTCCTTCCTTCCTGTCGTCCGTCCGTCCGTTCGTCCTTCTTTCCTTCCTAACTTCCTTCATCGATGTTTTATTTCTTTCTTGTGGACATCCGACTGGGAACATCAAATTGCCTTAAGAGCCGGTTCCCTTTTCCACCAATCATCAAATTGCTTCAGAAATGGATGCTTCCTTTCAGTTTCATTGAGGAAGCTTCTCCGTTCCGAAGGAAATTTGATGTTCCCAGTGGGTTATCTGCCCCCTTTTCACATCACTTCCTGTTTTGTTTTTGTTTTTTTGCCCCGCTTTTCTTCCTTCCCTCCCCCTCCCCCATCCCAGAATACACAACGCACACAGACACATTCCTGCTGCCCAATCTCCACCACATTTTGGGGGGGTGGGGGGGTGGGGGGTGGGTGGGGGGGGGGGGGTAACTTTGTTATTCTTTCTGGATCAAGGGACTGATTACCGTACACTGGTCTTCGATGGTAGAGTTGTGCTCTTGTTGGTAGGTTGTTATTACAGTGGCTCATCTTTCTTTCTTTGTCTTGACACTTCATTCCCCCTTTCTTGCGTGCTTCTCACTTCATTCTTTTCCCCCTTCTTTCTTCCTTTTCTTGGTTTCTTTTTTTCTATTCTTCGTTCCTTCTTTCTTTCTTTGTATTTTTTTTCCTTTCTTCCTTCATTCCTTATTACTCTCTCTCTCTCTCATCTCTCTCTCTCTCTCTCTCTCTCTCTCTCTCTATCTCTCTTCCTTCTCTTTTCCGTTCCTTCTTTTATTTATTTCATTCTTTGATTCATTTCTTCCACCATTCTTTATTACTCCGTACCCTACTCTGTCTCTCTCTCCTCTCTCTCTCTCTCTCTCTCTCTCTCTCTCTCTCTCTCTCTCTCTCTCCAAACAACAACATCTCACACTCGCCGACCCATTTAAGTGGACAAGTGGTATTATCCAAAAGCCATAACATTCTTGCCAAATATTCCGAAAACCTCCCCCCCCCACCCACTCTCCTTCCGTCGTCTCCCTTTTCCTTGGCCTCCCAGGGCCTTCACTCCCCCTCTCACTCCCCCCCCCCACTCCCACCCCACATCTACCACTCCTCCCGTCCCGAAAAGCCCAGGCTGCACAGCAGTGTTGGTGACATAGTGTCAGGATGTGTGTGTGTGTGTGTGTGTGTGTGTGTGGGTGTGTGTGTGTGTGTGGTGGTGTGTGTGTGTGACAAAGGTAAGACACCCGCGTTGTTAGCACCTGTCTGTCGTCTTGGAAATTGCCCAGGGAACCATGTCAGACGATGGGTTCGCTCCGGTTCTGTGATGTAGAATCATCTTTGGTGGTGAGAAATGGGACATATTAGCTGGTCCGTGGAAAAAAAAAAAATATATATATATGTGGTGAGTGTGTGTGTGGTGTGCTGCGCGTGTGTGTGTGGTGCGCGCGTGCGCGGCGTGGCGTGCGTGCGTGTGTGAGTGCGCGCGCGCGCGTGGTGTGTGCGTGCGTGCGCGCCGCGTGCTGTGTGTGTGTGTGGTGTGTGTGTGTGTGTGCGTCGTGTGGTGCATGTGTGTGTGTGTGTGTTTGTGGTGTGTGTGTGTGTCTGAGAGCAGCATGCTGTAAGGTGCAAGAAAGGGGGAGGAAGGGCAAACACCATCCGATGAGGCCCAGCAGTGCCAGAGTCCACGCAGAGAGTGAACAGTGAGCTTGACAGAAGGAGGAGACAACCGACTCATCCACTTGTCTGCTGTCTCCAGTTTTTGTCTCTGCCGGTTGGCGTCCCCCCCCCCCCCCCTTCCCCAGCCCCCTCTGTTTCCATTTTCTCTGTGTTCTTCCTTTCTTTGTTTTTTCTTTATATTTCTTTTGGTTTTTCCTGTAAGTGGCTCCATCCTTCTATGTATTCAGTTCCTTTCTTTTTTTCTTCTTTCTTAGGCTTGTTTCGTACTGTCCCTCCTTTTCTTTCGTTCTTCTTTGCCTTATTATTTAGTTTACGTTGCATATCTCTGTCTGTCCTCTGTCTCTGTTCCCCCTCTCTCTCCTGGCCCCCTGTGTGTGTGTGTGGTGTGTGGTGTGTGTGTGTGGTGTGTGTGTGTGTGTGGGTGTGTGTGTGTGTGTGTGGTGTGAGATGAGTTTTACTGTTTCTCCTTGTTTCATCCTTTCTTCTCTTTCCCTCCTTTCGTCCTCTTTACTATTCATTTCTTCTCCGTTTCTTTTCCATTCTCTCCCCCCTCACATCCCACCTCCCCTGATCTCTGTCCTGTCCTTACTTTCTTCTTATTCCTCCTTCCTTCCTTTCTTTCTTTCCTTCCTTCCTTTCTTTCCTTCTTTCCTGATTTTTTATTTCTTCTTCCTTCCTTCCTTTCTTTCCTTCCTTATTTCTTTCTTTATTTCCTTCTTCTTCCGTTCTTTCTTTTCCCTTCCTCCTTTCTTTCTTTCTGCCTTCTTTCCTCTCTTCGTCCTCCTTTATTTGTTTCTTTCTTTCCTGCCTCTTCTTTTTCCTTCTTCCTCCCTTTCGTGCCTTCCTTCTTTCCTTCTTCTTTCTCATTGCCTTCCTTTCTTTCGTGCCTTCCTCCTTGTCTTTCTTTTCCTTCCCTCTTTTTCTTTCCTTCTTTCGTTCTATCCTTCTTCTTTTTTCTTTCTTTCCTTCTTTTTTTCCTTTCCTTCCTTCTATCAGTCCTTCCATCATCCTCCGATCCTTCCTGTTCTCTATTTTTCAACATCATCTTAGGCTGTATGGCCTGATGCAGGTGACAACTGGTGTCTCCAAAATCATGCCAGTCCCTCCCTCCCCCAATAACGGAAAGAGACAGATGACACTAGACCTGTCGGCTTCTACGGAAATGTGCTCCTTCCCTCGCATTCATTTTAATCTACTTGCTGTTCCGTGTGTTTATTTCTGGCTGTAGTACGCGATTCAAAGAACGGCTGAGTCTTTTGAAAGGAATACTCATCATTGCTGCTGTATGCCGTGCAGCTTCGTATTGTCGGCCTTGGGTCTCTCCCCCCCCCCCCCCTCCCCCCTTCCCCTTCCGCCCCCTCTTCCTCTCTTTCACGCCTTCCTCCCCCTTCTCTGTCGTCTTCCCTTTTCCTCATCCCTTTCCCTCCCACCTCCGACAATAAAAAGAAAGAAAGAAAGCGGTATTTTTTGACAAACCGACACCATTTCTTCATTCTCGACCTTCGATTTTTTCAAAGAAAGAACGAAGGAAAGAAAGAAAAGACACCCCTCCCCTCCCATCGACACCCTACACTCCATCACCCCCTTCCACTAACACACACACACACACACACACACACACACAAAAAGAAAAAAGCGCGAACACGACCACGACGCCTAGCCCCCCTCGAACACGCAATAGGGGAACGAGCTATATGCCTGACGACCTCTATGTGTCCCCACCCTCCACCGCCGTGTGTGTGTGTGTGTGTGTGTGTGTGTGTGTGTGTTTTGTGTGCGCGCGCGAGCACGGTGTGTGTGCGCGCGCGCGCGCGCGTGTGTGTGTATGTGTGTGTGTGTGTGCGCGCGCGCGCGTGCGTATGTATGTGTATGTGTGTGTGTGTCTGAGCGCGCGCGCGCACCCGCGCGCGCGCATGTGGGTGTGTGTTGGTGTGTACAAAGTGTGTGTGTGTGTGTGTGCGCGCGCGCGCGTGCGTGCGTGCGTATGTGTGTGTGTGTGTGTGTGTGTGTGGTGTGTGTGTGTGTCTTCTGCGCACGCGCGCTCGCGTGGTGTGTGTGAGTGTGTTTCTGGAAAAGGCCGCACCCCCTGTCTTAATTTCTTCTCGTGATTATGTGTGGGCGGTTAAGTTTCTTGCATGAGCTATGCAGTTGGACAGGAAGGACCATTGCCTTCTATGACTGCGAAGGTCTTCACAAACTGTCTCTGTGTATATGGGAGAGAGGGTACAGGGAAGGGGGCGAGGGGGGACGAGCCCAACCTAGATCGGGTTAATGTGGGGTGGGAGGGGGTTGGGGAGGGGATGAGGGGGAAATATGGTCTGGTAGAGGGAAAGTGGAGACAGCGAGTATGCTTGTCTACATGCCTGTGGTAATAACGGTCTGATAGCAGGAAACAATCCCACAAGATCCAGAGATGAAAGAAACATTGGAGTGACCGGCCACTAACAAAGAAGAAGAAAGTAAAGGTAACGAAGAAGAGAAAGAAGAAGAGGAGAGGGCAGCAAGGAGGAAGAAAGAAGAAAGAAGAGAATAAGGAGGGAGAAGAAAATGCTAAGAAGAAGAGGAAGAAGAGGAAGAATAAGAGAAGAAGAGAAGAAGAGAAAGAAGAAGAGAGGGAGGAGCGAAAGAAAGAAGAAGAAAGAGAAGAATCGACAGAAAATAAGAAAGAAAAAAGGGACAGACAGAAAGAAAGATCAAAAGTGAAGTCCAAAAGAATTGTGAAATGACAGAGGAAGAACTAATTGTTAACAATGTGATGAAAAAGGAACATTTGATGAAGAGGATGACGACAAAGAAGACATGAAGGGACAAAGAAGATAACAAAGATGGAGAGTAAAAAGATAGGACGATGATATCAAAAGAAGATGAAGAAGAAGAAAGCGAAGATGTTGATACTGGTGCTGATAATAAGATGGTGAAGGCGAAGATGATGATGGTAATGACAATTCGATCATGCGGGAAAAAAGGATATTGTGGTTATGGTGTGTAACAAACAATCGCATGTTTCACGTAATGTTTTCCCACGCGCTTTCAGTAAATAATGGCCATTCTTCCTGACAAAAGAAAAAAAGTGAAAATGATGGTGATGAGAACATGCTAATGATGATGATGATGAGACGATGACGATGTATGATAATGGATGATGATGCTGATGATGATGAGATGATGATGATGAAGAAAAGAGAGGATACCAATGTCGTGACAGCAATTTGTATTGAATCACATTGCTGCTTTTAATGTCTTTATATGCTTTCCTATACGTTCCTCAAAGTAAACGAGGAGGAGGGGAGGAGGAGGTAGAGGAGAGGAGGAGAGACGACGAAGAAAGAAGAAGAAGAAGAAGAAAAGAAAAGAAGAAAGAAGTAGGAGGAGGAGGAGGAGAAGAAAGAAGAGAAGTTCATGAAGATATGATGATGATGACCCGTTGATGATTCTGATGACAATGATGACGATGATGATGATGTAAGATGAGTAGGGAGAAAAACGGATTTCGATTGAAACAAGTTTGTATCAACTGGGTCGTTGATCGTAACTTTACCGTTTCCATTCCTGCACACAGGCACAACTGTGCCATCTTTTCGTTGACGGAAGGCCAGGCCTCTTCGTTTCAAACGGCTTCTCCGCCGAATGCTCGTCGCTCAAACTTGGCCTTCATTCTGCCGACAGTTGTCGCAAAAACACTTGCTTCAACCACTTGCTTCAGCTGTAAAACACGTGGATCACGCCGCACCTGTTTTTCAATCGAGCACCGCAAGCATTCACCAGAATAGTGGAAGCTATGCTCCGGAAGGCCATGGTTCCCGTGCCGTGTAGAAAAGGACGACAAGCGGAACGACTTTTGTGCATGAAAGGGGGTGTTACGGTTTAGAGAGGCTCCTGTTGGTAAAACCCGCTCTATGGTTGGTACGCTAACTATGAACGGAAGGAAAAACATGACTGACGGGTTGATGACACACGGGTGCTGGTGTTACCAGGACGGTTGATGTCACACCCTTTTGTGTACCCCAGTAGGCCCTACCTTTTAACTTCAGTTTCAAGCGGTTAACTGAACGTCGAAAGCCAGTTAACGTCACAGCACGGACAGAGAAGACCGAGCCGACAGTGTTTGATTTAAAACTGGGGGGTTTCTGATGATAATTGATGCGACAGGAGGATATGGAGCGCGGGAGTTTTACTTGTACAATAAAAGGCAAGACAAGAGTCCACTGTACGACATCCCAGCTGGCATTAATGACATGGGGTGACAGTTTGCGCGACAGAAAGAGGGGCCACTTCTCAGTCGCTTCCAGAAATAGTGATGTCCCCTCTGACAGTGGAGAGGTCACCCATTGGGGCAAAGAAGCCCAACAGGGGAAACGGAAGCGCCCGCACTGCCGCCTACGCGCACATTTGGTGTGGTTGTTGTGTGTGTGTGTGTGTGTTGTGTTGTGTGTGTGTGTGTGTATAGACAAGACAGATAGACAGACTTATGTATTATTCATATGGATAGAGAGAGTGAGAGACAGACAGATAGATAGATAGATAGATAGATAGATAGACAGATAGACAATATAGCAAAGAAGGTAAAGCTCCGCAGTCGCTGTCCACTCTCGAAAGGTTTATTTAGTCTAAAAGCTTGAAATGTTAGGTTAAGGTATGCTTCTGCATGAAGCATTTGCAGTGTAAGAAGTGGAATCACAGAAGCTGACCCGTGACAGAGAAAGGTGGAAGAAAACGATGAGAGAGGAGAGAGAGAGAGAGAGCGGAGGAGAGAGAGAGAGAAGAAAAGAAGAACTTTCTTACCCGCCCTCCCCCTCTCCCCCCTCCCCCCATTGTGGTTCCTCATTTACATTTGTAATGCTTCCTGCAGACGGCTATTTCTGAAGCAGTTACAATGCATCGGTCATGATGTGTTTTATCAAGCGGCAAGAAGGAAAGAAAAACTAGAGAAAAAAAAAAAAGGAAAAGAAATTCATGGCGAATGAATGGGGCCAGAGAAGCAGGAAAGAAGCCCCAACCAAAGCCATGAATTATTTCACACAGGTGCAACATCACTCCACAGTGGAAAAAAAAAGATTGAGGAAGGGCCGTTGGACAGGATCTTGAAAAGGACTGTGCAAGAGAAGACGGATTCGATTATTATGACTGCGTCGCGCGCGCGCACACACACACGCGCACACACACGCGTGCGCGCTCACAGAGTGACTGAGAGAGAGAGAGAGGGACTATACAGAGATGCTCACACAGAGGGGCATATAGACACAAACGCTTACAAAAGAGAGAGAGGAGTGCAAAGGAGAGAGAGCGAGAGAGAGGAGAGAGGAGAGAGAGGGAGGAGAGAGGAGAGAGGGATAGAGAGAGAGAGAGAGGAGAGAAACGTCGTTGTCCTCCAGTGCCACTGGATGATGCATTCCAGTGATGTATTATTCACTATCAAAAGCGTTCATATAGAGTCGGGACCTCACACACAGGGGACAACATACACACCTTATAGTAGATTCATGAAAAACCCTGCTGACACATATACAACAAAATGTAATTTACTTAGTTCCTTGTTTAGTTTCTTTCATTTCTCATCTGATCCAGGAATCTATGGCAAGAAAGATTTTTCAAGCAGATTTCTCCTTTTCAGCAGTCTTATTTTTCTGTTCCATCTTCTGTGCGACATCCGAGTAGCATTGTACCCACGCCGCTCATTCATACCCCCCCCCCCCCCCCCATCCAATCCGCCACAGCCCGGTCCAGCCCACCGCAGCCCGGGCACCGGCAATCCATAGTCAATGTCAAGCCATCAAAAGGGCAACCTAACCTACCAGAGGAGACACAACATGCTGCTGATCACTTTGCTGGTGTTCAGTGGCGCTGGTTCTGATCCAACATACGCAGGACCGCACCTACCAACCCCCCTACGGACAACAATAATTGCTTAATCGCGGAGCCGGCGTGAGTGACCTCTCCCTCCGGATGACGCCACCACGTCCATCCCAACGACAGTTCCCCTGAACTTTGCTGATACCGGTGACCCCGACGGAATCAAAGCAAGGCCACAGACGTGTAGAGGACATCGAAACTCAGGTCACCACGAGAGCATGGCCACAGAATTTGAGACTTTTTTTCATTAAAATGTTGATTGATGAAAATGATGATGATGAAGATGTCCTACGGATTTCCATTCCGGTCTGAGACTGCGTGACTGTACTCTACGCTTATTTTCCTATTTATATCTCGGCGTCAACCATTCCTGAAAGATACAGACACCTGCAGAGTTGGTCAGGAATTTGAGCAACTCTGTTAGAGGTGCATTCATTTAGTGGATGAAACTCGACTGTGTGGTCCCTGGTTCTTCCCAAGATGAGCCCCGTAAGTGGATTCACCCGGGTTAAGAGCCGGTTGGGGCAGAAAATCCCACATGGCTCAGATCGGAATCGAGCCCACGACATCCCAGGTGGGAGCCCGCGACGCTCGCTCTCTCTCTCTCTCTCTCTCTTTGCTGTGTGATTTTTTTTTTCATGACGACCATGAAAGAAAATGGCTCCGACGCTATGAAGGGGGCTTCGCGGTTGACTAGGCTATGGCCACCATGAATGGATTGAAGTGTGCATATAGTTTAAGCACTCCCACCCCCCACCCCTCCTTTCTGCCCCCTTGGCACGAAACAGACCTTGCTGCCCCAGGGTCCGTTTTATCATTACACGTTAGGCTGTGTGTCCTCAGCTTGTCGGAGCCGTTTGATCCAAAGTGTCGTTTAGAGTTGAAAGCGTCTGAACAACAGCACTGACAGCGTGCGCTAGAGTTTTGTTTGTGTGTGTGTGTGTGGGAGTGTGGGAGGAGGGGGGGGGGGAGGAGAGAAAAAGTCGGATTGCATCATCGCTTTCAGACAGACTCGACTTTCACTTCATGTAAAGGTGTATGCAAATGAGGGGGGAAGGGGGGGGGGAACACACTTCATGTAGGGGGGGAGGGTAAATGTGGGGGCTGGGGGGAGGGAAGTTTCCACTTCTTGTCAGGTCTTCAATGGCCAAAACGCCGGAGAGGAAGGTGGGAGGGGGAAGGGGGGGGGGGGGGGGGGGGGGGGGGGGGGGGGGAGGAGGTTAAAGTTAGGGGAGGGAACTGAGTCAGGAACTAGCATTGAGGGGGAAAGGGAGCGGCACTCGTTCAGCTAATCACGCAGACATTCGCTACAATTTTAGTTGTTTTGTTTTTGTTTTGAGAGAGGCAAGGAAGAAAGAGAGAAGGAAAACGGAGGGGGAGGTAAGGATGGGTGGGTGCGATAATCCCTAATCGTTTGCAAAACTTGCTACTTGCTGATGACATGTTTCGCTATTGATGAATATCTGCTCGTTTTCCTCTCCCCCCCCCCCCCCTCCTCCCAACCTCCTCCCCCGTCGTTCCAGTGCTTTCAGATTTTTTTTGTCTCGGAATTTAACCAGAAGGAAGGGGGGGGGGGGGGGGGGTGGTTTAGGGAAGGGAGGGAGGGGGGAGGAGGAGGAAGGGAAGGGAAGAGAGAGAGAGAGGACGCAGGGGGCATTCTACACAATAGCCTCTGGAATACCCTCCCTTCCCCCTTCCCCCATCGTTTCTTTTTCTTGCCTCCCCTTCCTGAGCCACCGTCGTGACAATGTTCACGTTCACATGGGGGGGGTGTTTCCGTGACATGGAGTGGACGGAACGTCGTTGACGAACGCCTAGGCAGTTCATGTGACGCTCTGTTTCGTCGCACCTCAGCGATGCCCATGCCCAAAGGGCGAAAAGTGTCACCACCCAGGTGGCTCAGGTGTTTTTTTTTCTTCTTTCCACGCTGTCCATCTTAACAACCACAACCATCAACACCGTGTTGAGGACAGGACGGTGCAGCCTCATCACCGCTCACCCCCCACCCCCCCCCCCCCCCCAAAAAAAAAAACAGGAAGGTGTGATTTCGGGGGGTGATAAATGTATCGGAGAGAAGTCTCGTCGCAGCTCTTCTCTGTGGCAGTGGATTAGTTTTAGTTTTGAACTGGAAGCTGTGCGTTACAATGGTTGCCTGCAAGTAAATCTTCCCTCCCCCTTCTTCTCTACACCCCTCTCCATCTGTACAACAACCTTTGGGAGTGTTCCCGGGTTGTGTTTGTGTGTGGGGTGTGTGTGAGAGTTTTTGAGTGGTGTTTTCTGGAATACATCTGATTTGTACTCGATAAGAAAAATGCCGCGTAGAGTTGTAGGTAAATTCATTAAAGCATCACCCATGTTCAAAAAGAAATGAGTTTTCCGTTATTCTAACGTTCATCAAGAACGTAGCACGCGGTCAGGCCCAAAAGGTAGGCCATAATCCGTGCGCAGTTTGACATTCTCGGTTGAAAGGGGGCGAGAGACGGAGAGAGTGGAATTCGGAACTGGCAAAGGAGAGAGTAGTAGGGGAGGGGGAGGAAGGTGGGGAGTGGGGTCGGGGGTTGTACATAGCGTGATTCCGTACATGCGCGCCGTCCCCAAGCTGCAAGCTGTGGTTTTACGAACTGTGACACAGAAAAAAAAGCCAAAGATGAACCTCTCGGACTTGCAACCCCCCATCCCTCTTTGCAGATTAAACTGAAACGGGACACACACACACACATACACACACACACACTCCTCCTCTCTCTCTCACACACACACCACACCAACACACCACACACGACGCATGCAAACGCGCGCATACAAACACACACAACAAAAATGCGCGCGCGCGCGCACACACACACACACACACACACACACACGCACGCAGCGCGAGCGCATATACACACAGAACTCACGGTGTGTTTGCGGCGCGCGCGCACCACAAAACACACACACACCACGCATACGCGCACAACATACGCACCACACCCACACCACACTTCACAATCGGACAATAATTGTCCAACGCTTGCCAACGCTTCCTTACTGCTTCTTTTCCACCTTTCCTACGAACTTCGGCGACCTCTGCAGGGCAGGGGAACACAACGGCGGCCGGCCAACAGAAATGAACTTCCTTTCCTTCAAAGCCGACCGGCGCCCCCGCGTAAAACACCCCGGCGTGACTGGCGTGCGGCCCATCTTTCCATGTCTTTTATTGCACAGTAATTAAAAGACCCCCCCGCCCCCCCCCCCCCCCCCACAGCTCCCCAGCCTCGAAACTCTCTCAACCGTAATTAGCCCCCATCTTCTCACCATATCCGACATCGTCCATCGGTTGTCGTCAGGCACCAACAAGGGGTTAATGATCACACCTCTGTGACAATCTGTGTTCAACACTGTCAGGTTAATGCCTTTCAACGGTCAGGTCGGGGGGATCCTCTTGAAAGCGCGTTTGAAAAGTTACCCGAGGGTTATTATTAAGGTGTAATGTCACTCAGAATGATGGGACTTAACAATGTAGGATAGTCACATATCTACTCGGAAATACGGATGTCACTTTAAAAAAAATTTAACGAATACGTGGGCGTTCTTGAAAGAGGAGACAGCTTTGTAAACGGTATTCTTCCAGGCATCGTGATCCACAAGCTAGGGAGGACACTGACGATGGTCGATTTGACAGGCACCGAGGTGTTTTTTTTTTTAAAAAAGTAAAAAAAAAAAAGTTTTTGGTTTGCTTTTTTCTTGGTGTAGTTGTCTGTCGCGATGGTGGGGGAAAGTTCGCCATACAGAGCGATCTTGGGCAGGCAGCGGAGCTGGGACTTCATGCCAGTAACACGGCCTCCCTCGATGCTGGTGAGCTCCGCCTGTTCGAAGACTTTTAAAACGTTGGTGATGAAGTCACTCCAGTGAATATTGGAGAACGGTGCGGAGTGGCGGCAGCATATAAAACGGAAGCGCTCGAGGAGTCTAAGGTGGTAACGGTAGGTGGCCTGATGACTCAGATCATAGAGGATGGTAGTAGGTACAATGGCTCTGTACACTCTGATCTTGGTGCCCTTCTTAAAATGTTTGCAGTCCCACACTCGTTTGTACAATTTACCAAAAAGCCCTGTTCGCCTTTGCCAGTCTGTTGTTGATTTTCATGTCGATCTTGGCGCCTTATGAGATGACACACCCCCACGTAGGTTGAAGTGGCGGACTGTTTTAAGTTCAGTCTTCCCAATGTGATGACGGGAGGTTGGTACTCTTCCCGAGGTGCAGTTGGTGGACCTCCGTCTTCTTCACGCTGACTTTAGTCCGAAGAAATGGCAGCCTTTGCGAAGCAGATGCGATACGCTGCAAGCCTTTCTCTGTATGGGAAAAAAGGGCAGTCATCAGCAAAGAAGAGGTCTCAGATTAACTGCTCCAGGGTTTTCGTGTGGGCCTGTAGTCGTCTAGGGTTGAACAGGTTGCCATCGAGATGATAACTGATGTAGGGACTCTATCCTTATCATCAAGATCTTCAGTGGCTCGCTTGATCATCATGCTGAAGTTATAGGGTGAAGAGAACTGGTGCCAGGGACAAAAACCCTGTTTCACTCCATTGGTGATTGGGAAGGGTTCTAAAAGATTACTGTTGAGTTGACTTGGGCCACGATGATCTTCACGCAACTGATCGATGATCATGCTGAGGAACTTCAGAGGTCAGCTGAGTCGTTCTATGGTCTGCCCACATTACTTTCTTTTCTCCGTGTCGAACGCTTTGGCCAAGTCGACAAATATTATGTACAGTCCTTTGTTTTGCTCTCGGCGCTTCTCTTGTAGTTGCCTGGGGACAACACCATGTGTGTGTGCTCCTGTTGATCTCAGAAGCCACACTGGCTCTCTGGGATACGATCTTCAGCAATGGTGGGGACCAGTCTGTTTAGCAGTGTCTTCGCAAGGATTTTTTCCTGCGATGGAGAGCAGATCCATAATCCCCGGTAGTTAGAGCAGTCAGAACTTTCCCCTTTGGTCTTGTGTAAGGTGATGATGATGGCATCGAGATCGGGAAATCTTGTTGGTAGTTTGCCCAGATCCAGTGTCGTCTCTTCGTTCTGTCTTCTCTTATTCTTCTTATGCGTTCCAGAATCATGACTCATATTTCCGGACCAGTTTGATGGATGAAGGCCTTGCTGTTGTCTTCAGCATCCTGGTAAAGGGGGCAGGACTGAAGAAGTGCTCGGGGCTTTGTGGGCTGTCACAAGGGGCAGTCAGGTGTGTGCAATAGCCCAATGCGATGGAAATGGGATCGCAGACAGCAGGGACCAGTTCGTAGTCTGACGATTGTGTCTGTGGTTTCGATGTAGCTGGGGCAGCTGATGATCACAGGCGGATGTAGCTGTGTTCTTCCCTGAGTCTTTGTAATGGCTTTTGATTTACAGTTTGGCCTCCCCATAGGAGATAGGCCGGATTTGTCGTGCCTTGAGCCTGCTGCCACATTTGGCAAAGCCTTGTCTGCCTTCCACTCATTCCTGCCAGGCCGCGGTGGGCAGGGATCCAACTGGACAGTCACCGGCGGCTCTTGTAACAGGTCTGTAGCTGTTGCACAGTCTCTCTTCCACCTCCACACTGGACGACTGTGAAATTCTGGATAGCGGAATTTACAGTCTGTCAGGGAAAACGATGTAGTGAAGTGCGGGTGTTCTTCTGCACTAATGAGTCTGGCAGCTTCTCTTTAGAGCAGCTGCTCCCAGCAAAGACGAAGAGCTCATGCGTTTTGCCATGTAACGCTGGGCCTCATGCTTCCAAAACCTCTGGTGGTGGAATTCCATCGACTCGTGCAGCCTTACCCTTTCCAGCGTTCCGTGGACTTGGTGGCTTCTTCAGTGGTGGGCAGCCTCATCTCTTACTGCTCTTTGGCCCTGGCTGTTAGGGAGCACGGAGACGCTCGCCTGATTCATGAGCAGAGCGCCGTTAGCCCACTGTAGAAAGCCAGGAAGTGCTCCGCCCAACGCCTTAGGATTGACGCCTTGTCCGTGAGAAGCTCGCGCCTCCTGGCCTTGTGAGCTACGCAGGGGACTCCGGACCTGATGCGTGGGACCATGCGTCGCCTTTAAGGCTTCATTAGAGCTCCACCTCAGGTCATTGGTGGCTGACACAGCTGAGTCTCTGGGCGAGGTTGATGACACCCTTTCGTTCTGGATCTCTCGAAGCTTGCGCTGGAGGCTGCTGCACATTTGATGGAAGGTAGCCTTAGTCTCAGGACAAGAAAACTACCACATACCAAAAAACAAACAAACAAAACTACTGGGAATACCTTAAAGCGACTAAAACGTAACAAGTTAAAACGAAATTAAAAACCAAACCAGAACAAACCAAAAACAAACAACAATCAACAACAACCAACAAAAAACCCACACGTTCTAAGCCACCAAGACCAGAAAGACCCTGCAGGATCTGTCTATCAAGAGAGGATCTGGGTGGTCGTTAATTAGGTAAAATGAAGAGGACAAGAAGCATTTACTAGCAGGCAAATATGGGCACGTTTCATACAGCAGGCACTGCCAAAAGACGTCTGCGAAAATGGTGTCAGGTCATACTGGGCATTCCCAGTAGCAGGATTCAAATGACATCTGTAAGCTAAATCACAGACATCACCTTACAGCGAATCCATGAAGACCCTTGTTCAGGTATTTTCCACAGGGACGATTAACGTTAAAAAAAGAGTGTTTATGTACCAGGATTTATTATTGTTTGATTGTGAACAACAGAACCAGATGTTACAGGAAGTTTTAAAGGGATGTTTGACAAACAACTGTGTCACTGATTCATGTTTAAACAAATACGAAGGATCCTTTTTCATTCAGGTATACATTCACATGTTAGTATTCCAAGACTCTCCGGACCTATGCTTTCCCTTTCAGCTAGCATTCACACACACGTACACAAATAACACACACACACATCACAACACTACAACACACCCACAACACAAACCACACACAATCGAATCTATCTTGGGCTAACAAGCAACATTACCTTGACATGAACTGATCTAATATCTCTATCTATCTATCCATAAATGTGTGTGTGTGTGTGTGTGTTGGTGTGTGTGTGTGTGGTGTGTGTGTGTGTGTGTGTGTGTTGATGGTGGCCTGGACTAGGGGTGGTGTACCCAATGATTTTTACATACATTGATGTAACACATCACTGGAGGTACCACCCCGTTATTAGCGGAGTGGGAGATGGGAAAGATGGATTGGAAGGATAAAGTCCGAAGGCGGGAGCGGTGGCGCCCACTAAGTTATGGTTTTGGTGTTTAATTGTGCTTCATGTGGGATGTCGCTCCCTCTCTGTCCCCTCAGCACCTATTGAACCTCAGCCATGACAGACAGAAGGATTGTGCCGAGGGTCGAACCGCTTCCGAAAAATTAGATCCGTGCTGTGTGGGGCCCTGCATTCCCGGCTGATTTTGGTACAACGGGTGTGTCCCTATGACTGATGGGCTGAATGGTTATACTTGATGACGGGCGTAATTTGGTCGTGTACAAAATGTGGTGTGTGTATGCGTGTGCCTGTCAGTTTTTTTTTTCGTGCATTTCGTCTATATTTTTCATTTACTTGTCATTATTTTCATATATACGTGGGGTTCCGTTTTCACATCTTCATTTCAGTTTTAATTATCGATTTATTACTTTTTTGATGTCATATAGTCTTAACCAATTACCATTCATTGAACTGCCATTTCACGACAGATACGTCTATACATTTACTTCCCTGACTTCTGCACGTGCGGGCGTTATTACGCACGCATGGCACCACGCACCGCACGCACGCACTCAGGCATCCCACACACACACACACACCTCACATACTCACGCAATCACACACACACAGACAGGACAGACACACACTCACGAGCACACCACACAACAACAAAACACACACCTCACACGCACTGCACGCACGCATTCCTCGCCCACCCACCACACGCCACACCGCACACACACAAACACACACACACACACAACGCACACAACAAACGACACACACAGGCGGCACAGCACACACACACACCCACGCACGCAAAGCAGCACCCACGCACACACAACACACACATCACACACAGTTACACACCACACACACCACAGTCGCACGCACGCACACTACACACACACACACCACACACACAACTACACACACACACACACACACACGCCGCACGTCACGCAAACAGACACACCCACCATACACACAACCCACACAACACACACCCACACACAAACACACACACAACCCACAACTCAATCATAGTATTGCACAGACGACGTAAGATGGGCACCAGCGCGTGGTCTAGCCATTGGGTTGGGTTTCGCTATGTCGGTCCAGTTGAGCTGTCCTAACTCTGGCCCAGTGAAAACTCTTCCTAATATCTCTCTTTTCCTCAAAGAAGAAAGCCTTTATCCACAGATAAGTCGCATAATACAACGAAATAACAGATTTAACATAAACATTGATTTATATTTATAGTACAGAATTTACACTTCTTACAACAGCGTAAATGTTAAAGACTGAGAGTACTGAGCGAAGAGAGATGGCGGAGAAGAGAGAGACGAGAGGGCCGGAGAGAGAGGATCGATGAGAGTGGTAAGAGGAGCAATGGCAAGCGAAGTGTATTATGAAAATCTACCTATTTTGCTTTTTAGGGGTTCTGTGCGATGTCCAGGTGCGGCTGTGTGACACCATTAGCCCCAATTTTATCCTTACTCAATCTGTTGTTGTTGTTTTTCTTTCTAAATCGAGCTCTAAATCCTGCGCACTGTAGTCTCAGGTGTTTTCAAACGTGATAGTCGCATACATGTGGGATAGTGCGCATGCATCGATTGCTTCCTTCCATTGAAACTCAAACGCAACTGAGACAATGGGCATCGCAGTATCAATCGCAAGTTTCGGGCGGTTCAGACTGAGAACTTGAGAATGATGTTCTGAGGTCCGGAAGCTCCATCGGAGACATTCAATGCCACTTTGTGAACCCCGTAAGTTAATGTTTTTCTTGTAGGCCAGTCCGATCACAAAGGGTCATATCAAGCTGTCACCCCGCGTTGAAGTCAACACGCAAGTCTTTAAACAAAAATACAAACAAACAACAAAACAAAAAACTTATTCACAACCAACCCTAAAAAACACAATCTAAAAACACACCAGGAAATTTTTGTTTAAAATCTTTCTTCTGTAAAATCACAGATCAGTTTGAAAATTTTTTCTCTTTGTGAACCCCCTCGACAGAACTTGGGGGGGGAGATTGCGAGTCGAAAATAGCTGGCTAGGAGCGAAAGCTTAACGCTGATGATATACCACCCCACCCACCCCAACACCCCGCCCCTCCTCTTTCCCACGGCCTCCTCCTCATTCACCCCCCCCCACCCCATCTTTCTTGGGCCCCCCACCCCCCCCCCCCCCTCCGCGCTCGCCCAGTGTCCCTTCAAAATCCCCGCAACCGCGAGGTGGGTAATCATGGCGCAAAGCAGCTTTAAAACCCATCATTCATTTTTCCTTCTTATGTACACGAATGATCGTTTATGGCCAGACTCAACAAATAGCAGTGTGCTACATCAAAAGACGGACGGGGGCACACGGCGTCAGTCTGCGGCCACGGGGGCTTTCAGAGTTCATTGTGTCGGAGTTAAGTCACGGGTGCTTTCCGAATTGGAAAATGAACGAGAAGAAGTTCGGATTAAGAGATCGAGGAAGTGAGAGGAAAGAACTTGGAAAAAGCACGAAAAAAGAAATGAAAAGGAAAGAAGAAGAGAAGAGAAAAGTACAGAAGAAAAGAAAGAAGAATACAGAAACGAAAGAAACAGGAACAGAGAAGGACGAAAGAAAGCAAGAAGGAAGAAGGGAAAGACAAGAACGAGAGGAGAACGAAAGAAAGCAAAAAAGAAAGGACGCGGGGAAGAACGAAAGACCGCAAAAAGCAATGTAAAGGCGGTACCTTCCGCCAACGTACGGTACGGTTTATTCATAAAACGAACTTATACGTGTTTCTTACACAGCCAATAAGCAATCTTGCCCCCCCCCCCCCCCCCACCCCCCCCCCGCCCGCCCCCACCCCCCCTCCCCCCCCCCCCCCCCTTCTTAATTTTTGACCAGCCACCATAATTCAGCGGTTTAAGCGTGTGCGGCCTTGCGTTGTTGTGGGTGTTCGTGGGTTCGATTCCCACCAAGGATCATTTAAACTGAGAGACTGAGTAAGTAAGCTGGTTGGGATCAAATGTGGAAGGACTGGAGACCACGCTGCCTGTTTCACCACCATTAAAGCGAATATCGTTTCTTTTCTCCGAGTGGTTTTTGCCAATAATCCTGACTACAACTGCAGATGAGTTTGTATCACTCGGGTTTGTTTTCACGCAGAATATGTCGTGACAAGAGCCGCGTAATACAGCCTTTGGTACGCAGACTCGGGGCCAGAATGGAAACGCCAATAGCAACCATCTTCATCTGCTTATCCTCGTAAAGGATCCTTTGCAAAAGTTCAATTTTGCGGCACCTTCATGCCTGCATCGTTCGTAGTGTGACCTCAGTTTTATATCCTCTGCTCTCTATGCTGTAGGGAATTCGTCAAACTCGTTCCAGGACGGCAAAAGTCGCGCGAAAGGGTCGCGGGTGTAAGCCCCTTCGGAAAGATTTGTTTACTCAGTCCACAACGCAGGTACTGTTCGTAGTCCAGAAGGCGGCTGTCCTGCGTTTATGCTGGTGTCATAAGCGATACATCACTGACAATCCACAACGCGACTGGGGCAGCTGTGCAGTTGTTTCCTTTGGTGCGATGGCCTCGCGACGACTCGAGTTTTGATGGTTCCGTTGTTGCATCTTCCGGGTTGCTGGGTGCTTCATCACTCACAACCCAGGTGGGGGGTGTTTCCAGGAGGAGCCGGGATAGGCGGCCCTTGGAGTGATATGCAACTGGATGAAACGGGGAAAAAAACAGTTCCTCTCCAAATTTCCCGAACAACACAAAGAAAACTGTCAAAGCACACATTACATTCTGTCCCAACCTCTGCGCCACCTCAGAGGCAGTGCACCCACGCCGCTCATTCCGACACCCTGTCCACAGCCACAGCCCGGTCGGCCCCCGCCGCAGCCCCGGCACCGGCAATCCACGGGAGCAGTCAATGTCAATCGTCAAGAGGCAACCCACCGGAGGAGACATTGCACTGCTGCCGAGTCACTTCGGTGGTGTTCAGTGGCGCCTGTTCTGATCTAACATACGCAGGACACCACCTACTAAGCCCCCTACTGACGACAATAATTGCTTAGTCGCGGAGCCGGCGTGAGTGAGCTCTCCCTCCGGAGGGCGCCACCACGTCCGTCCAGCGACAGCCCCCATGGACTCGCCGATACGGTGACCCCGACGTAACCCAAACCAAGGCACAGACGTGGAGAGGACATCGAAACTGAGGTCACCATGAGAGCAGGGCATGAAGGGCCACAGGAATTTGAGACTTTTTTTTATGCTGATCGATGAGAAATGAGGATGATTATGATGATGCTACGGATTTCCATTTCGGTCTGAGACTACATGACAGGGCTGTACTCTACGCTTTCTTTCATAATATATCCCGGCGTCAACCAGGCCGAGAGATTACAGACACCTGCGGTGTTGGTCAGGAAATTTGAGCAAACACTCTCAGAAACGCATCCATTAAGTGGATGAAACTCGACTGTGTGGTCCCAGTCTCTTCCCCAACTGAGCCCGCAGCAAACTCAACTCTGGGTAGGAGCCGGTCGGGCAGGAAAAAACCCACATGACTTCTGATGGGATTCGAACCCCACGACCTCCCAGCCGGGAGTCCGCGACGCTAACCACTTCGCCACGGGCGGCTGTTGGAGCGATCTTCTTGATGACTGCATGCGTTGACTCCCAGTGATTCCCAGCTCAAACGCGCCTTTCGGAAACCCTGCCGAGGGAAACTAAAGTTCCGAAGTATATGTTGAGACTCGGCGGAAATACTGATGTCCTTTCAGGTTTAGAAGCAGTCCCTGTGCCCGTGCCCCTGTTTCCTCACCATGGGAACTGGGATGCCAGAGTGCTGCAGGAAACATCCAGCTCTGTAGGAAGAAACGTGATCTTCCCAGGAGACTATCCGCATACTGTTTCTCTGTGTGACTTGTTTGTTTTTCAACAGTGAAGGATTGATTACCGTCACTTGTTTTCATCTACTCTTCAGCGGTACAGACCATCTTATGATATGAGGGAAGTGTAACAATAATATCAAATTTGCATAAATAAACGAAACGTCAGTTTACGTCAGTGCCACCTAGGTTACTCTTAGTTTGAGAATACGTAGAAACTACAAACGGGCGTTTTTATATGAACTTTGTTCTTTTGCATATCAGTACACCCAATTTCTTCCACCCTCTCGCGCCCCCCACTTGTGTGTCACACACCACACACACACCACACACACACACACACACACACACACAACACATCACACACACCGCACGCACGCACGCACGCACACACACACACACCACACACACACACACACACACACACACAGAGTAGTGGCGCAGACGTTAACGTTTCCAGTGCCTGACCAGCGCTTTGGGTTGTTAAAGTGTAGGCCAGGCATCTTCTAATTTTCAGCCAGAAATCTTTTCTCATCTCTTTAACCACTTATATATTCATCTTGCAGTAATCCCTCCACACTGAGATCTCATGGCACACACGAAATTAAATTATATGGTGTCTCCCCTCCACACTGAAATCTCATGGCACAACAGAAATTATATGGTGTCTACGGACTGGTGCGCACACAGTGACATTTCCTTGATGAAAACTGAAACTCAAATTTCGGTTTGGTTTCAAAGTAATGACTTGATATTGATGATGAACCACTTTCTTCGACATCACAGCGTTGACGCTTTCTATTATGGAAAGATATGTTGGTTTGTACAACACACATCAAAAGGAGCTGCGTTACCATTATCTGTATTCCTGGCAGAGGCATCTTTTGATCTTAGCTGAAAGCTGAAAGGCAATAGAAATTTTGGTGTCTTTTTGCGAGTGTTTGCTCTATATAAGTCAAGTTGGAATTGCTGGTTGGTTTACGGTCCCAGTGTGCGAAAAAAATCGTCCAGTTCAGATTACTCACATAATTCCGTTTAGCCTGGATGCGTGTAAAATCCGACTTGGTTGAGTGCACAATACATAATGTGGTTTGAATGAGTGCAACCCGTGCAAAATTCGGCTGGTCGTTCGTTCTGGATGGTTGCAAATTCGTCTAGTCTGAATGAATGCAAAATCAGTGTCGTCTGGATGATGCAAAAGTTGTTAGGTCTGAAAGAGTGCAAAATTCGTCTTGCCTTGAGGACGCAAAATCCGCCTGGCCTTGATGACAGCAGAGTTCCTCTTGCCTGCATAACTGCAAAATTAGTCTGCTCTGGATGACTGTACAAGCTCGTCAGATATGTTTAGTCTGGATGAATACAAAATTCGTCTGGCTTTAAACAGTGCAGAGCTCGTTTACTCTGGACGTACGCAAAGTTCGTCCAGTCGGATGGAGCGCAAAATTCGTTTAGTTTGGATGAAGGCTAAATTCGTCTGGTCTGGACACACTTCAAGGTCGTCTGGTGTGGATGGGCGTGACATTTGTTTGATCTGAATGGGTGCAGTTTTTTGTCTGGTCTGGGCGAGTGTAACATTCTTGTGTGCTAAGGGCGGTTGTGCAAAATTTGTCTGCCCAGGATGAAAGCAAAAATCACAAGGCCTGGATGCACGTAGAGCTTATCTGATTATTTAAATACACATACTAATACATTTTCGAAAAATAATATTGATGGCGTTCATATATAGTTTTGAAAATGACAGAAACTGTCAATGAAAAAGAAAGTAATCAAACAGCTTGAATGCATATACGGGCATGAAAAGGACACTTTAAACGGAAAAAGTATAACAGACAGTTTGTGTGTGTGTGTGTTTTTTTTTCTGTTTCTACAGTCTGTTGAGTGCTGAAAACACTGGTGTTTGTAGTAACTCCATTCTGGTGTTAAAGTTGTGATTATAGTAGTACTAAGTATACTCATTTCTGGGGGTTTGGTTATCCATCCATTAGCCTCTAAACATTTATAAAGATTTGTTTTGTAGTAAACATTTGGTTCATTTTGTCTTTTGTTTTGTTCATAGCCTCTAAAACAGAGGTTTTGGAAACAAACATTTTCTTTTTCAAATCTTTACATATACAGATGTTATAATGAAAAGAAATATATGTACAGATATTATAATGAAATGAAAAATGGAACAAGTTATAAAATGTTTTATCCACACTAAACGTAATAAAAAACACGCAAGATCTTAAACGGTGTGTGCACTTCCACATTTTTTGTTTGATAGTGTTTTTTTTCAGGGAGTTCCAAAAGCATTTCGCATGTTCACGCTCAAAAACCAGTGTTTGGTGGAATCTCACGCACCAGTTTCTCACATACGCTGAATGCGTGCAAAATCACTTACTCTGGATGCAGATGAAATTCGTCTGGTCCGGACACACTTAACATTCGACTGGACTGGATGGGCGTAACATTCGTCTGCCTTGGGTGAGAGCAAATTCATCCGGTCTAGATTTTTTTCAACATTCGTGCGCTTTGAATGTGGTCTAAATTCATCTGCCCAGGACAAGAGTAAAACTCGTAATGGTCTGCATGCACGTAAAACTCTTCTGATCTTAATGCGCGTAATACTCGTTCTGATCGTATTGTGCGTAAATTTCAGTTCTGCTCTTAATGCGCTTAAAATTCGTCCGATCTAGATGAATGCAAATTCCTCTAGTCTGGATGTAACATTCGCGCGCTGTGGATGTGTTTCCAAATTGTCTGTCACGGGTGAGAGCAAATTCGCATGGCCTGAATGTGCGTAAGATTCTTCTGATTTTGATACGGACAAAATCCTTTTGTCTGGCAGCGGGCAAAATTCGTTGGTCTTAGATGCACGAACATTTCGACTGGCGTGGGTGCGCACAAAATTTGGTTATCTGGATGGGCTCAAAAATCGTCTGCGCTGAATTGTTCCACGAACATGAGCAATGTAGCTTTCTCACATTTCGACCATGAGTAATTTTTTCCGCCATAATGAAATGCAACTGCATACACAACCCTTCACCACTTCTCTTATTCTTTTTTGCGTGCTTTTTTTTCTTCAATTTTTTGTCTTTTTTTCTTGTTTTTTTCATTTTCTTTTTTTCTTTTTTTCTTTCTGTCTCTGTCTCCCTGGCTCTGTCTGTGTCTCTGTCTGTGTAGGGGAAAGGAGGATAAATAGTACCTGCGGCTAAATCGTACCGCACCCAGATTTCATATATGCGAAACAACACCGCCCACGACAATGCATCCTGACAAAGGGGCACAACCACGTTGCCTCTTCAACCCATTTTGTTATCATGGCGGCAGCGCGGGACAAACCGAAGCAGTGAGTATTTGTTTTATTTTGACAATGTTTGATGTTATTTCTGTCCATGTTGTATGCAATTCTTGTTCACTAACAACACAATCAATCAAGATCAACTCGCTATCACAACATGTACGACCAATGCTCTCTGAAACAATAACTTTAGTTTGGGGGGCCATCGATGTTGGTTTGCATGCTAGGCTCTTGTTCGCTAGCTTGGGCATGGTCGGGCAAATAGTACCGGTGACCAGAGTGCAATTAGTACCATGGTACTAATTGCCCGACTGCTGGTACTTTTTACCCGAACACAGTTTGCAGGTACTGGGACGGGTAATCTGGCATTCCAGATCTGTGAAATCAGGTACTGGGACGGGTAAAACCACCGTCTAATTGTCTGTCTATCACTTTCACTTTAATGACCCGTTGTAACCAGATCCTCTTAATAAACTAGCCCGCCTTAAGGGAGACTCAAGGAAGGGCTGAGTTTGAGTTTAACGACTCCATCGACAGCTAGGGTCGTATAGAAGACCAACTTACGGAAGTGGCGTGGGCAGGGGGGGTGTGTGTGTGTGTGTGATAGACTGTGTTTGCATCCTTCCTTAAATAATTTACGATTCGACTTTACTTACAGTGTTAGAGTCAAGTACAATTCACAACGGGCAACTTTTTCTTTTTTTTTTAATGCTGGCTTTATGTTTAATCCTTTCTTAAAACATGGACTCATTTCCATTAAGCTACATTTCTAAGCATAGGCTATATGCATTTGGATTTCAAAATGTCAGCACTGTATTGATTTTATTTGTATATGTGCTTGCACAAACTGAGGGCACACTGAGTTCTCACATTGATTTTCTTTGTTTCCCTAGGGGCAGGGCCGCAACATGGTCTCAAGATGATCTACACTGAGCGCTTGAAGACTAAAGAAAACACCGTGGCCTGAATGAAGTCTCAAGACTGTATGGTATTTCAAAACCAATATTGAAGAGGCATCAGAACGATCTCAATAAGTTTTGCTAAAGGAGACTTGATGATGAGAGGGAGAATGACTGTCCTGTCCAAAGAGATTGAAGAAGAGCTCGTGCAGCACATTCTTCAGATGGAGAGCATGCTCTTTGGGATGACACCGAACGATATTCGGCGCCTGGCATTCCAGATCTGTGAAATCAATGGACTTCCTCACATATTCAACAAGGAGGAGGGAATGGCGGGCAAAGACTGGTTTTACAGCCTTTATGAAACGGCACAAATTAAGCTTGAGACAGCTAGAGGCCACATTTCAATGGCCCGTGGCTCTGGATTTAATAAAGCTTCAGTCAGCCGTTTCTTTGACAAGTTGGAGAGCATCATTAAAGACAAGAAGCTTGATGCCCTTCGGATCTACAACTGCGATGAGACAGGTCTGTCCACAGTGCAAAAAAAAAAAACAACAAAAAGTCGTGAGCCTTTCAGGAAGACATCAAGTGGGGAAAAGTAACAAGTGCTGAAAAAGGCATCAACACCACAGCAATATTTTGTGCCAGTGCTGCAGGGAACCAAATCCCCCCTATGCTCGTCTACAAGAGGAAACGCATGAAGGATGAGTTACTTGATGGTGCACCTCCAGGAACAATTGCAGTATGCAATGAAAGTGGTTGGATGACGCCTGAGAGTTTTGCAAAGTGGCTGGACTTTTTCATTCAGAATGTGAAACCAACGAAAGAGAGCCCCGTCCTGCTGATCTTAGATGGACACACGACCCATAGCAAAAACTTGAAAGCAATCTTAGCGACAAGAGACGCTGGTGTGATCATGCTGAGCCTGCCTCCACACACCACCCATAAACTTCAACCATTGGATGTTTCATTTTTCAGGCCTCTTCAGACATACTATGTCCAAGAATCCGACAAGTGGCTTCTGAATCATCCTGGCAGAGGACTAACTGTGTTCCAAGTTGCAGACATTTTAGGTAGGGCATTTCCAAGAGCTGCATCAGTTGCGACCATTGCAAGTGGCTTCAACAAATGTGGCATCTGGCCGTGCAATAGACATGTTTTCAATGAAAGTGACTTTGTAGCCTCCAGTCGTGCAATCATCAACATCCCTGTGTCGACTGGCCCTGTCCCAAATGCATCAAAACCTCAGCATGGGGAGTTTCCCATACAAAAGGAAACCCAAACTGCAACAACAGCTGCTGTGTCCGAGCATGGAGAATCACCTTGTTCTTCTGCTGATCTCCCTTCAACACCAACCTCACATGTTACACAATCTGAATCTGTGTTTTGCACAGCCTACATACCAAAAAACGTCAGATGGTTCAACATCCATGCCAAGTGTTCCTGTTCCAGACCCCAAAACTGCAGATGCCCAACCTCAGAACGAAGAATCAGCATCTCCCGTTTGTGTGATCCAGTTTCCACGTCAAATTCAGAGGCTGTCCGTGATCACTTAACAGTCCCTACATCTATTTCAGACTACAAGACCATTCAGGCAGCACCGGATGGACGGTGCTTTTTTCGAAGCGTGGCAATAGCAATGGACCAAGCACTTCAACATGCAGAAAGAAACACTGATGGTGTGCCTGAAAGTCTACCAGTTAAGATACAAGAAAAAGACTGCAGCAGACTCCCTTAGGGCCCAAGTTTGTGCACTCGATGTGTCAGAATGCCACTGCATACACTGACCTAGATGCAACAACATTGTGTGCTGATATGCCACATTCAAACTATTCTACCATTTTTGACAGATTAGATGATATGTCTAACCCCAACACGATGGTTGGTGAATTGGAAATTGTCTCCACAGCAAGAGTTATAAAAAGACCTATTGTTATCATGAACGCCACAGATGATTCTGTGCTGAAATATGGTATCCATGATTTCCCATCTTCTTCCCCCAGTTGTCATTGCATTTAGATCCCTTGGAGAAGATGTTGGTCATTATGACTGTCTTGTTCCAAAACAGAAGACAAAATCAAATTATGTGCCTGTGAGCGTCATCTCCCCAATCCCAGTGAAGTGAAAGAAAAATCAGTCTCAAAACGAAAGAAGAAAACAGAGCAGTCTGAAATTTTGACATCAACTCCTCACAAGCAAAGACTCGTTGAGTCTGAAAGCATTAAGAAGTCCAAACCAAAAGCCAAAAAACTAGATTTTGTCGCCAAAACTAAAAAAACAAAGTTGGCAGAGAAAACAAAGAGTAGGGGCACTAAATCAAGGCGTGTTCAGAGGCTGTTGAGACAAACGGATTGGCAAAGTCGGTTAAGAACACAACCTATAAAGATTCCAAAGGTCAAAGCTGGTATTGCTTTATTTGCGACGAAGATCTAATGGAAGACATAATTCAATGCACCATTTGTAGCTCATGGGTTCATGTTGCTTGTGCAGGCTGTGAGCCTAATGGTAGCTACACCTGCGAGCTTTGCTCGTGATGATTTTTCTACACATTTTTTTTTTTTTTTTTTTTATCCTTTGGTACTTATTAGCCTCCTTACTGGTACCATTTGGACTCATGGGTGGGTAAAAGTACCACTTGACCAAACTTGTGTCTGTCTGTGTCTGAGTGTCTGTGTGTGTCTGTCTCTCTCCTTATTATTTTTGCTAAGAACTTTTGGGGGGTCGTTTGCTATATGGTTTTGTGTCCTCCTTAACCTTGACGAAGAACAGGTGCTTGCTTTTAATTCCCCCCGGACAGAAAATAATATTTTGGTAAAATGACTCCCAAAGAATATGGATCAGCTCGTGCATTTGAGCAGAGCCACACCACATCGTTTGAGGTTGTGAATGAAACTGCTCTGTGGGAGACTGACTTATGGCTGGGTATAAGGACCTCTGAACCGTCGTGGCACCAAACGCAGGGCACAACTTCGCTGTCACGGGGCCACTGTCATGTCTATGAGCGGGACCACTACTGATTCGGAAAACGATGACAGTTGAGCGTGTGTGTGTGTGTGTGTGTTGTGTGTGTGTGTAAGTTTTTGTTGCCAGTTTTTCTCACTAGTTCAAATGTGCCCAGCACTGGAATACTTAAAAACTGAAAGCACTTTTGGAGCGAGCTGCGCTGCCAGCTGTGGACGCTCGAACAGGCCCTAACAAACAACGAAGAAACGAGCAGCGATGAAAACTGTGCAACTGCTTCAGACACAGTAAGTGAAATCAAGCAGCTGAAACAACTGATTCAGAAACTGTGCGAAAGAATTGATTCGTAGAAAAAACTGTTAATAAGCAGAACGATCTAATTTCTAACTTTGGCAAGCCACCAGTAGGGTCTCCAAAAGAACAGTGCAACAGTAAGGCACAGAACGTCAGTTCTAAAAAATCTAACACGAGTCAAGGCCTCACCTACGCGGAAGCTGCAAGGTCAATTCCACCAACTCTCAGTCCCAAACCGTCAAAAACAACTGGCTCGGGACTGACAGAGCACAAGACCAACAAGAAGAAAGAAAACAAAATAATCGAGCAGAAAAAGAACTCAGAATCTCCCATCAATAACGTCAAAAGCAAAAATGGACGTCAAAGGGCGTTCGAGTAGAACCGAGGAAATCAAGACGGAAGAAATGCAGGACGTACCTCTTGTTTTGCTTTTGCACGATTCTGTGTTGACTGGAGTCCATGGGAGAAGACTCGGACGGTCTTACGGGTTTAGTACCTTGTCAAGGAAAGCTCATAAGATCAGTGACTTAAAACCAACATTGGAGAATGCCGTATCCTCAGTTGAAAGACCAGTGGATGCTATTGTTATCCACTGTGGAATAAACGATCTAAAACATATGGATCCCGATGTCTGCAGTAAAAACTTTACTAAAGCTGTTAAAGACATTGCTGCCAAATATCCACAAGCAAATATCATTGTCAGCAAAATTGCGCCTGTCGATCATCTAGAGATGGGCATGAAAATTGATTTGTTTAATGCTTTTACAAGCTCCGAGTTGTTTGACGTGGCAAAAGTGAGCTTCATCAGTCACGCCAACCTGAAGCCGAACAACAGGACGCTGCTAAACGGCCTTCACCCGACCCGGAGAGGAGCCAGTGTG
>JADBJO010022087.1:0-15000 GCA_016801955.1 Conus betulinus
CCCTGTCTCATCAACTAGGATACCATTGCACGCCTACGCCTCAAGTGGAGATCAGGCAAGACCTTCAGCACCACCCCACCCCCCCCCCCCCCCCCCCCACATACACACACCCTAGCGAAAATTAATCAGAACGGCAACCAAACAACTGTTCCTGTGTCAAAGCGCCAGTATCTGATGCAATTCCTTGAACAAAGTTTATAATCGGAGGCCCAGCCTTGACACAGAAGCTGGGACGCAGCTCTTCCAGTCCATGTGGAATGAAGAGAGGGTCCCACAACAGTTGAAAGATGTCAACATTCTCCACATTTACAAGGAGAAAAGGCGACCACCAGTCCTGCGACAATCACCAAGGCATCTCTGTCTTGTTCATAGCTGGGAAGATCTTGGCTAGTGTCCTGCTCAACCGCCTTCTACTACACCTTGAGCAGGGTCTCCTCCCAGAAAGCCAGTGTGGCTTTCGTGCAGAAACGTTGAACTGCAGACATGATATTTGCTGTGGGACAGCTGCAGGAAAAATGCCAAGAGCAGCAGAGCGATCTGTTTGTGACCTTTGTCGATCTGACCAAGGCCTTCGATACGGTCAGCAGAGATGGCTTGTGGAAGGTCCATGGAGAAATTTTGGATGTCCCAGCAGCATTCATACGATCGTCCGACAGTTCCATGACGGCATGATGGTGAAAGTACTGGATGATGGAGACGACGAGTCAGAAGCCTTTCCAGTAATCAACGGCGTAAAGCAAGGCTGCGTTCTTGCCCCTACACTCTGTAGCATGGTGTCTTCTCCCGCCATGCTGACTGATGCCTTCCGTGACTGCCAGGGTGGTACCACACATCAGATACAGAACTGACGGTGGGCTGTTCAACCTCACGCGACTGCAGGCTATGACAAAGGTGAAAGAGACCGTCATCAGGGACTTCGTGTTTGCTGATGACTGCGCCTCAACGCCAGCACAGAGCAGATAATGCAGCACGAAATGGACTGCCTCTCACGAGCCTGCGACAACTTCTGTCTCATCACCAGCACCAAAAAGACCGAAGTGATGTATCAGCCTGCGCCAGCATAAACCCTACCAGGAACCACACATCATGATAAAGTGGCAAAACTTACAGGCAGTTGACAACTTCACCTATCTGGGCAGCACACTCTCACGAGCTGTGAACATTGACGCAGACATCAGGACAGGATTGCCAAAGCCTGGGGTAGGTTTGTGCTTGGGAGACCTCCGTGAAAATGTCTGGGAATGGAAAGGATTAAGCCTTACCACCAAGCTGAAAGGTCTACCATGCAGCGGTACTAACCACTCTCCTCTATGCCAGTGAGAACCTGGACCGTCTACAGCAGACACGCCAAACAGTTCAACCATTTTCACCTCAGCTGTCTCCGCAGACTATCCTACACATCAAGTGACAGGACAAAGTCCTGGACACTGATGTCTTGGAAAGATCCAGCATCCCCAGCATCTACACTCTCCTTCAGAAATCCCGACGTCAGATAGGCTGGCCACATCGTCAGAATGCCAGATAGTCGACTGCTGAAACAACTGCTGTATGGAGACTGAGTCAGGGCAAGCGCAAAGTTGGGGGCAGAAGAAACGTTTCAAAGGACTGCCTCAAAGTGTCCCTCAAAGGCGTGGACATCAACCTCAACACCTGGGAGTCGCTTGCCCTGGACCGCCCAGCCTGGCGAAACAGCATCACAAAGGGTGTCTGTACATCAGAGAAGAGACTCACAGCAGAAGCTGAGAGAAAGCGAGCCGCGCGCAAGGCCAGAGCTACCATCCACCTCTACTGTAGCACCCACCCCCATGGTGTCCCACATTGGGCGTTCCTTCCGGGCGCAGATCGGTCTCACCAGCCACCTGCGGACCCACACTCAGCGATCTTCCATCTGAGATTGAAGTCATGGTCATCTTCGAAATCGAAGGACGAACAATAATGTATGTATGTATGTTGTATGTATGTATGTATGTATGTATGTATGTATGTATGTATGTATGTATGTATGTGTGTATGTATGCGTGTATGCGTGTATGCGTGTATGCGTGTATGTATGTGTGTATATATGTGTGTATGTGTGTATGTATTATGCATGCATGTATGCTGTATGTATGTGTATGTATGTATGTATGTATGTATGTATGTATGTATGTATGCATGCATGCATGCATGCATGCATGTATGCATATGTATGTATGCATGGATACATGTATGCATGTATGTGTGTATGTATGGTATGTTGTATGTTTGTATGTTTGTATGTATGTAGAATGTATGTATGTATGTATGTATGTATGTTTGTATGTAATTTCGTATTCATTTATGCATGTGTTCATGTATGTTAGATATACATGTTCTGTCATAAAAGGATGTGAAGTAAATTTTACATTCAGGGGTATGTTAACAAACCATCACCTCTTCGACCTGTTTCTTTCTATCTCTTCTCTCTTTTCACCTAAACGTTTGATGACTAGCTGTCTTAATAATAATAATAATAATAATAAATAAAACAGAGCTTTGAAAACAAGCAACATGACCAGAAAAACATGAAATAATAATGAATCGCACAGAGCTGAAGAGTCGGACCATGCTGTGTTCAACCAACACTTATTTTTCCTTAGGAAAAAAGTAAAGTGGGCGAAGTAAAAATAAATAGCGCGTGTTTTAGAGCAGTTGGTTACTAGTAAATCAGACCTTAACAATGTCCAGTGCCTGGCGTTCTCTCGCTGAGGAAGCAACAGGTGTCAGTGCCGCGCCACGCCATGGCTATTCAATTCAGACTCGGGCAAAAGCCATGTAAATTAATTCATCAACTTCCGCCCTCTCTCTCCTCTGGCACCTCTGGTTCAGTTAAGGTGTTGCTGGGCCTTTCGGCCTTCGGGCCTGGCCACAGTGATCATGATGTTAAGGCATGTGACTCTCTGTTGTTTTTTTTTGTGTACCTATTTTTATTAGTCTAGACAGAGAAGGTCCGAGTTGAAAGTTAGAATTGCTGTGCATGTCTTTTATGATTTGTTGTCAAATAAATGCATATGTAAATTCTAAGAGCCTGGTTTATTCAAATAATGCTATCTTATATTCTGCCTCGTCCTATCCTCTGGTATGTTTCTGAACGTGTTTGAAGAAGTTTCTCTAACAGCTCACACTGTGGTCCTATCAACCTCACACTACTCTCACCTTCAGCCTCGTATCACCGAGTGAATAATTCTCTCTCTCTCTCTCTCTCTCTCTCTCTCTCTCTTCTCTCTCTCTCTCTCTCTCTCTCTAATGAGTAACGGTACCTAGAAATCTGGTCATTAGTCAGCTGCAGTGTTTGATTTATTATCATCCCACAGATACCCGAGTAAGATCCCCAACTTTCCAGAACGCTTCTGAGTAACATCCCCCTAACACATCAGAGCACAAAATTCCGTTTCTGTGATTTTTCTACGACCCCCACAACACAATTCCGTTTGTATATATACTACTATATCACGTTATATGATCATGCCAGTCCAGCCACCCGTTATCTGTTATTGTTTTGTTTAAACATTTTCAAAAATCCTGCGGTATTTTCAACTCCCTGGTGTCCCAAACCCATGTGAATTTGAGCATTGACAAACATTGGAAGCCCATATATACCTGCCAGTACAAGAGAGAGATGGAGGGATGAGGAGAGGGAGAAAGACCGACACACGCAGAAAGAGAGAGAGATGACAATTATAGTGAGATTGCCTTATCATTTAAAAGAGACAACTCTAGTTACGATTATCTCCCTTACAAAGGCTACGCTAGACATGCGCACAAAAGACAAACAGTCAGACATCCCTGCCGGACAATGACTGGCTGTTCCTGAAGTGTTTCCTGCTTCAAGATGTAGCGCCCACTACCACCAAACCTACATATCTTAAAACCTTAACAATATTCTTAATTTAATAAACTAAAAACATTCGTCTTTTTAGCTGTTCTTCGTGGCTTGATGTTACTATTCTACAAAAGAGAAAGAGGCGCAACCCGCGGGTACGTGCACGCTCACGTGTACAATATATATATATAAACAATTAAGTAGTGGATGAAAACAAGTGCAGGTTAACCATTTTTTTTCCATCGTTACCGTAACGATTTGACAAAGATCTGAAATTGAGAGAAAAAAAAATGAAGTATATCGAAAAATATAAATCATAAATATGAAAACCTGTTCAGTAGCTGCGTGAGGAAACTATTGCAATCTCTCTGAAAGCAGATGAGGAAACTATCGCAATGTCTCTCGAAAGCAGATCTACATGTACCGCCTGCTCCAAAACCTTTCATGTACCGCTTGTACCGCCTGCTCCAAAACCTTTCATGTACCGCCTGCTCCAAAACCTTTCATCTGTTGAATCGAACTCATTTAACAGACACGGCTGGTTATGCTTGTGCTATTGGCGTCAGATATAGAGACACACCATAGTCCATAATTCTGTGGCTTTTCCGACCGCCAAGGGTTCGAAAAAAGAATCCAACAGCACCCACAAAGCAGCCAGCGAAGGTAGTAGAATTAAAAACAAAACGAAAGTGTGGAGAGGAAAAAAGTTGTTGAAAACTAAAAACATTACGCAACAGTATAAAATGTAAGGGATAATCTTTGAGCCTATGCTTGAGGATCAATTTAAGGATGCAAGGGAGATCAAAAGATATGGAACAGTCTGAGTGGTCAGCTCAGCTGTTCAATAACCAAGCATTGTCAGCGCTAACAATTGTGTGCAGAACAACCTTTCCTTGGATCTCTCTCTCTCTCTCTCTCCAACTCTCTCTCTCCTCTCTCTCTCGCCTGTGTGTGTGTGTGTGTGTGTGGTGTGTGTGTGTGTGTTGTGTGTGTGTGAAAGGTGAGATCCCTGTCTGATCGTAATGATCCAAATGCATACATTCGTTGGCATGTAAATGGGATTTAATGGCATATTTGTACTTGACGGCAGATTTGGAATGTGACAGTGTTACAGTTTGCAGTTATGTTACAAAACATGACCTTTTAATGTCTAGCTGTGTTAAAGAAAAAATCCTATCGGAAATCGACTTGTTTTGCCGCTGACATTCGTGTTGTGTTGTCTGCGTGCCTCTTTGTTTGTTTATTTTTTTCTCTGTGCAAAAAGAATCGAATAATGTATGTTGAAGCACTCGAGTGATAAATCGTACTGCAGATGAAACTGTTGAGAGAAGAAACGGGGGCTGAAGGGCAGTGTACGCACACATCAAACACGAAGCCTTACTCTTCGCCCCACAGGAAAGAAAGATGTGCACATCCATTGGTTATACAATACATTTATGAAATGAAAATCAAATCCAGTTCCCTGACAACTTTACACTCACAATTTGCTGTTTTTGGTTTAGTTGATCAGCACCCCATATGTTTAAGTCTTTTGAAACAAGCAGTTAGTTACACTAAAATCAAAGACAATGATGACACAGAAATAATTACCGTCATATTCAGACTGTATTAAAAAGAATATTAGCTGAGATGGTCTGCCTGCGTTTTGGAAGACAGACTTTCTGAAACTTGTCTGAGGGACTCGAAACAGATTATTTTCGATCCTGAACTTCTTCTTCGGAAGAACGTTGACAGTGATCCTATTACATAACTCAGAAAACATATGCTTCAGGAAAATTTAAAAAAAAATGTGCACAGTTGTCTCTCACCCCCGCGTTTAAGTTTTGCAGTGGTTACAGATTGTAAGTTTAGATAAGCACCAAGCGCCAGACGTAATACAGATTTGTACAGATGGCGACATGAACGTCACAGGAGATAAAATGCACATCATGGTGGGATATCAGAATCATGATTCGTTAGGGATGCACATCTGTGAGGTAGGCAAGAGACTCGGATTGTGTTTTCAATCTTTCTGTAACATCTCATCTAAAACGAACATGGGAATCGTTCACTTTAGCAAAGTCAGTGGTCAATCTGTAGAAGTAGCAGTAGTAGTAGTAGTAGTAGCAGCAGCACAGCAGCAGCAGCAGTAGCAGCAGCAGCAGCAGCAGCAGTAGAAGTAGTAGTAGTAGTAGTAGTAGTTGTTGTTGTTGTTGTTGTTGTTGTTGTTGTGTTGTCGTTGTTGTTGTCGTTGTAGCAGAAGGAGTTGTTGTTGTCATTGTTGTTGTGCTGTTGTTATTGCTGTTGCTGCTGATGTCGAAGAATTTCATGTGTTTAGTCTGCTGACACTTTCACTGTATGGCCAAACAGGGCCAAAGTGGAGCCATTCTTAACAGAGAAAACAGGAGCTAACTGCGCCTTTGTTTCATTTCAAATCATGAAGATGGACCAGACACTGTGGATCTGCAAGTGTAACGTGGTAACGACGACAATGGTCAGCCGTTCGTCCTCTTCCACTGTGACATGAGTGAGATGAATCCATTGAGTCCAGACATGGTTCAGTGGATAGGAGCGTGCGAGGACCAGAACGGGGGCTTCACGTGTCACGTGGACCCGCGTGTGGTGAATACGACGGTTGGGTGTCGAGTCATCAACTGGTACAACAACAACCACACAGTTTCAATCTGAAATGATAGAGACGAATCCTGTAGGTAAGTGTGTGTGTGTGTGTGTGTGTGTGTGTGTGTGTGTGTGGTGTGTGTGTGTGTGTGTGTGTGTGTGAGAGAGAGAGAGAGGAGAGAGAGAGAGAGATGAGAGAGAGAGAGAGCAGGAACGGAAGCGGAAAACCATCCAGTGTAGGCATTGGCTCCAGGATCTGAAGCGGAATACCACATACATTGGGACCTCTGAAGCAATACACACTTTTGGAATACACAATTTGTGAATACACAATTGTGCATTACACAATTATGTAACATAACATGACAGTCGAGCATTAATTCATCCCAACTGCATTATCGAGGACCACTTTAGCTAAGTAACACAGTACATCCTTTAATATGCAAATGTTTTTTTTCAACATCATTTCATTTCGATTTGCCATGAGCAATACAACATAAAACAGACATGGGTTTAATACACATTTCGGCGGGGGCGTAAAAATCATTTTGCAAATCTTGTAACGCAGGACAGTGTTGTGAAAATGTCCTTGCTCATTGGCATTCTTACACAATGGACATATCATAGCGTCTTGAACAATACTAGTGTACCAACACTTTAATATGCAAATGTACCGTCTGCACCACATCTTCTCATCCGTATCATATAATTCTTTAAATGAGAGAGAGAGAGAGAGAGAGAGAGAGAGAGAGCGAGAGAGAGAGAGAGAGAGAGAGAGAGAGAGAGAGAGCTATGTGGGAGTGATTCTTGTCTCTGTCTCTCTGTTCTGTCTCTTTGTCTCTCTTTTCTTTGTTTAACTCTATGTCTCTGCCTGTTTCTCTCTGTCTGTGTCGACGACGACGACGATGACGACGACGATTACAACAACAACAGCAACAACGACAGTAGCAGCAGCAGCAGCAGCAGTAACGAGAATATTCTGCAGAATAGGAGAAGCTAGAGCTGCTACGCACTCTTGCTTTCTAGACAGCATTTAATATGTTGATGTTTTGAAACATCCACAACGGGCACCAGAGCAGACCAGCAGACTACAGGCGGTGCTCTGGACAGTGATCGGCAGCGTTGTGGCTGTCGCCGTGGCACTCACGCTAGGTTGTACAGCCATTGCATGGTGAGTACCCCACAACCTTTTGTCCCGGATAGAATATATCAGGCGTGTGCATGTGTGGTGTGTGTGTGTGTTGTGTGTGTGTGTGTGTGTGTGGTGGTTGTGTGTGTGTTGTGTGGTGTGTGTGTTCGTTCGGTGGGTGGGTGGGGGTGTGGTGGGTTACAAACCTTGCTTTCATTACAAGAGAAGTAAAAGAAGCAGAAGAAGAAGAAGAACGCCAAGAAGAATGAGAAGAAGAAAAATGAAGAAGAAAAGAACGAAGAAGAAGAAGAGAGTAGGAGGAGGAGGAGAAGAAGAGAAGAAAGAAGAAGAAGAAGACAGAAAAAAGGAAGAAAGGGGGAAGAATAATGCGCGAAAAAAAAATGCGAAAGGAGGGAGAAGAAAACGAAGAAGAAGAAGAAGGAGAGAGACGAGGAGGAAAAGAAGAATAAGACGCAAAAAGAAGAAAGAAGAGGACCAGAAGAAGAAGAAGAAGAAGAATGAAGAAGAAAGAAGAAGAAAACAAAGAAGAAACGAAGAAAATAAAGAACAAAGAAGAAAAGAAGAACATGAGAAGGAATAAACACGAGAATAATACGAAAAGAAGGGCAGAAGGAATAATAAGGGAATGGATGAAGAAGAAAGAGAAGAAAATAAAGAAGAAGAAAAGGAATAAGAAGACGAAGAGGCCATAAGAAGGACGGAAGGAGTAGGTAGTAAAGTAGGAGGAATGAGAGGAGGAGGAGAGGATTTAGAGGCAGAATAAGGAAGAAGAAGAAAACTGAGAATAATAAGAAAGAAGAGGAACGAGGAGCAAGAAGAAAAACGTAAGAAAGGAAACAGACCCAAATGAGAAGCAGGAACCAAAGAAAGGCACTCAGAAGAATAATAAGAGTAAGGGAATTGAAGGAGAAACTAATTAGCAAAGAAATCAGGAAGGAAAGAAAAAAGACAGAGGGAGAAGACGATGAAGGAGAGGCTATTAAGAATTTTTAAGGAAGCAGGGAGAAGAGAAAAAAAGAAAGACGCAGAAGGAGCTTCGAAGAGAGAACGAAGAAGCAAAGAAGAAAAGAGGATAGGGAAGACAAAAAGGGGGAGGGAAGAAAGGAAAAAGAAAAGAAGAAAGAAAAAAAGACGAAACATAAACAAGAAGAACACGAATAAGAAGAAAGAAGAAGAAGGAAGAAGAATAAGAAGAACGAAGCTGTAAAGAAGAAGAAGAGAATCGAAGAAGTTTGAATAAGAAGAAAAGAAAGAGAAGAAGAAGTAAGAGAAGAGAGAAGTGCGAAAAGGGAGGAGGAGAGCTCTTTGAGGTGACAGGCAGAAGGGGAGGAGAAGAAGAAGAAGAAGAAGAAGAACACACAGACACCACAACACCAACACAAACATCCACACAACAAAGAAAAACACAAAGAAGCACAACCAAACAAGAACGCGCAACAGAAGAAGAAACAGAAGAAAGGGAAAAGAAGAGGAGGAGCAGCCAGCAAGGCACACCACACGGCAGCACGAGGGGGCAGGGCACGCACGGAGTCTGTAATAGACTGCCAAACTTTTTTAACTGACTATTGCTAAAGACCATTTTGTCAGAGTGCACACCAAAAGGGTAAATTACTAGACAATAATGTCTTACGGCTTGTAAAATAGCTTCGGACAGTTTGAAACTAGACTGGTGCGTCTACTCGTTGTGGGGTTTAATGTAATGTTTACACACACCACAACACACACAAACACACACACACACACACAAACATCGGTACACGCACGCACGCACGCACGCACGTAACCACGCACGCACGCACACACACACAACACACACACACACACACACGCACACACCCAATAACACATGGACACACAAAGCAAACACAAACACATGGTGTAAACTCGAGTACACACACACACCCACACACACAGCGGCATGCTTTGTCTGAATATTGATGTTACCGACTATAATGAAAACGACAATTTTTTTTAATTAAAAAAACAAACAAACAAACAAAAAAAACAAAACAGTAACTACAGTGATAGCAATGACGACAATAAACAACTGTGTTTTGACGATTATTTTGTTTGTGGAGGACAACAGTAAAGATGATGATGCTGACTACATTGTGGTAAGAGTTTTGACGTCATTTTAATCTCTCTCTCTCTCTTCTCTCTGCTCTCATCTTGGAGTGCTCGGTTCAGCTGCTTCATGAGGTAACATGTGCTCTCGTGCTCATGCGAGATAGAGTTCGAGAGACAGAGAGATAGAGTTTAGAGAGACGAGAGGACAGAGTCGAGGTTTAGATTTGTGTGTGAGGGTTCAATTTGTGTGTGTGTGGTGTTGTGTGTGTGTGTGTTGAGAGCTAAGTGGTGTGGAGAGAGTGAGCGGAGAGGAGAGAGAGAGAGAGAGAGAGAAGAGAGAGAGAGAGAGACGGAGATGCAATGATCTACTGTTACAGGTTGCTGGAAGAAGACAAACGAGAAGCCTCAAGAACATGGTAAATCAAAGCAACAGAGATCGGTCGAGTCACGGAAGGCAATGGGTAAATGCTTTCGTAACTCCGATTGTCACTGTCTTGCAAAATTGACATTGACGTATCGTGTCTGTTGTATCAGTATTCTAAAACAGTGATTCTGGGGGCTACTTATCTCCGGTAAAACGATGAATTTTCTAGTATTTCAGATTTCATTGACTTTTGAACAACCAAATTGCACGTGTTAATATTTCAAGACGGCAAGATGACACACTTTAATGAACATTTAATGGAAAAAAAAGGACATAACATTATTTTGTCACGCGCCGCGTTTCTGTGTATGCAAGTGTGTGTGTGTGTGTGTGTGTGTGGTGTGTGTGTTGTGGGTGTGGTGTGTGTGTGTGTGTGTTGTGCGTGCGTGTGGGTGTGGCGTGCGTGCGTGCGTGCGTGTGTGTGGTGTGTGTGTGTGTAGTGTGTGTGTGTGTGTGTGTGTGTTTGTTGTGGAGGTTTTTTTTTTTTTTTTTTTTTTTTTTTTTTTCTAACTGCATTCTACGCTATATACTGTTTTGTATGAAATGCACTCTTAAAGTACTTTATTCAGAATCAAAAAAAAAAAAAAAAAGAAGAGCAAGAAGGGCTGTGTGGGATATATCTGCCAACCCCCTCCTCTCTCCTACACCCCGCAATCTTACACTAAAATATGGAACTCACTGGATTTCCTTCAGGTTTGAAAGATTTGGAATTCGTGTGAGGCAGCCAGGCAAGGCCCAGTGGGGAACCCTAGGTCGCTGTAAAAACCCATGGAAAATGCAATGGACAGTTTGTAGTGGCAAGATGAATAAACTCAAATGTACAGGCACATATCAGAAAGAACGACGACAGTTTACATGAACACAAACAGCCGTAGAAATCTATGCCATTGCAGACCGATGACGTCATAGAACGGCAGGGAACAGCCAGGATAACACAGGTGTAGAAAATAACATCATTATAGACACTTTGTATTAACAGGGTGACAGAAAGAGTGACAGAAACAGCGGGTCAACTGTCGATAAGAATGTCTCCATCGGCACATGGCATTAACAGAGTGGTAGAAATAGTAAGAGAAGCAACCGAACAAACAGCGGGGAACATAGCATGAAGGGCAAACACCGTTAACAGAGTTACAGAGAGTGTGGCATAATAAGAGATGGGAGGATGATCACTGAAGAATTATTTCATTGTATTGAATTCATGCTTGACTCTTCAGTTTAGTCCGCTTACGCTAAGAAAATGGAAATACATTTTTAATGCACATTTCAATATTCACGCCAAATACACAGGATCCAGTGTATTGCAATTAGATCACATACAACACTGTGACAAGACAATTGACAGCCATCACCATCTCTCTCTCTCTCTCTCTCTCTCTCTCTCTTCTCTCTCTCTCTCTCCTCTCTCTCTCTCCTCCCTCTCTCTCGCGCGCGCTCACTCTCTCCCTCTCTCGTCCCCCTCTCTGTCTGTCTGTCTGTCTCTCTGTCTCTCTCTCTCTCTCTCTCTCTCTCTCTCTCTCTCATCTCTCCTCTCTCTCTCTCTCTCAAAAACAGTAATCAGGGTTGACAGTTTATATTATTTTAACTATGCCCCCCTTCACCCAATCAATCATATCCTCATTTCATCCCCTCCACCCTTCCCCCCTGTCTGTCTGGCCAACTGTTGTGACAAGCTGACGCTCTGATGTCAACAGTGGTGCAGATGATTTTTTGATGTAACTCTAGCACGGGCCATCACCCCGCTCCCCCCCCCCCCCCCCCCCGCCCCCCCCCCCCCCCCCCCCCCCCCTCCGCGCCCGCCTTCCTCCTCCCCCTGTTTATATGATAGTGGTATGCTTCACATGAAAACCACGTGAGTACTTCCTCTCTACCACAAACATCAATTACAAAGACCATCCTGACCCCCCGACCCCTCTCCCCCCCCCCCCCCCTCCCTCCCGCGCGCGCTCAGATGTTACGTCAAAGATCGATGAACTTTGATCACGGCATCATGACAGCTATCTAATGGAATTGCCAGGCTATCTTTCATTGCTGGATCTGCATGTTTCTCACAGAACTGCTTGAGAACACCAGGATTTTAAGGATGTTCATCTCTAATCACCATTACATTATGTCACAATCAAATAGTGGGAAGAGACTGTCTCCCTCTGGATCTCCCCTCAGAAGATTACCCCCCCCCCCCCCACCCCCCCCACCCCCACCCCTCCTTCCACCTTTCTCACTGCTGATTGTCGTTGGCTGTCCTGTCACTCTGACAGCCTGTCAATCAGACGGGCATCAGAGGCGTGGTGGGTAGCTCCACACACAAACAGGGGAGATCAAGTCTCAACGCTTCTCCACCTTAGGCCGTAAGACCGATCGCAGTCCTACTACAGCGAGGAAAACCTGACACTGGTGTATGCTAGAGAAAAGAACGTCCATCCATCCCCACCCCCCCCCCCCATCCCCCCCCCCCCCCCCCCCCCCCCCCCCCCCACTCTGAAATATAATGTCGAGTTTCACTGATCAATCCAGAAAAAAAATGTATTTTGGGGTTAAGGTTTTGTATTCGTGGCATCATAGTAAAAAAAAATGTTAAGATGAGGAATGATTATTTTGTGTGTGAACAATAGTACTGTTTGCCAGTACTTGATAAAATTCTATTATGGTGATTGATAGCTACTATATCTTTACAGTATAACGTTTTGCCAGTACTTTGAAAAATCTATTAAGGTGATTGATGAATGCTTTATCTTAACACTGCGACTTTTGCCCGTGAATGGTGAAATCTCTTGAGGCACGTTATGTATACTGTTGACTGTCTTATGCTTTTTGGTTGGTGACTCACATCAACGTGTGTACTTAGACCTAGTATATTTCAGTATCAAAATACATCACCCGAGTTTTTGACTACGTTGAGGGGTTGTTTCCTTTCAACTGTTTTAGCAGCTGTCTCATATCATCTATCAAAATCCACTCAAAAGCTGAGTGAAGAACTAAAGTAGGGGTTGCACATTAAGCCAGAAAACATCTATGTTAGTCTTACTTTGCCCAGCTGAAGGATCATAATTTTACTGAAAGCCAGAGCGGAAGTGTGAAAACTCATACCAGACTCTCGGCTAAACATCTACAAACCAGGTTCTTTAATGTCAGCTGACTGTGGTTGTGCTACTGGTCCTACACACGACCAAGAATCCACACTACCTTGTGGCCAGGCAGATATCAGACTGATTATCCTGCCTACTGGACGGGCAGACCACTCAGCAGAAAACTAGAGAGATCTGCATATCTTCCCAACTGAAAAGTCTAGGAGACCCTTCTGGACCCCAACTGAAATAATCAAAACCTTCCCTCCCTTTATGATGAAATGAAATGAGAAGCCAGCCTACACAAAGACGGTCTGGTTCGATTGGGGTTCTATTCATGTGTATATTTCGATCTTGTATACACAAGGTCAAGGTCATGTGTGACATTGAGAAGCCGGCCCTACACAAAGACAAGCTGGTTCCATTGAAGTTCTATCAATGTGTTTATTTCAATCTTGTATACACAAGTCAAGTTCATATGTGAAATCGCGCTGCGCGCTGTGTCAGCTCAGGCCTCATTGCCAGGTGACCAACCAGATGGCCTCTGAGGAGTGTTGGATCAATCACCAGCAATATGTAAGAGACCCGCACACCTACCCACATCAAAGCTAAGTCTTCATCAACCCACTGGGTTACATCTCCAATCGAAAAAAAAACTCCCCTTTTCCTGAGATGAAGTGTGGGAAGAAGCCAGCCTAACCCAAGACAGACGAAGTCAATGGGAGTTCTATTTATTTGTATATACAAGTACATTTGAAGTGTGGAATTGCACTTGGCTCGTGTCAGTCTGTTTTGTGGTCTTTCTTTTCTATAGTTTGGAACAACTCTGTTATTTGGATCACAGTCACTCATAGACCTAAGGTAAATTACTTTTGAGCCATTCTTGAGTATTCTTAAATACTCTATGATTCTAACAGAGAGCACGCTCAGAGTGCTTCCCCAAGAGGTCCACACCTCCCACCCCAACAGTCGCAGCAATATGGAATACTGTCAAACCATTCAACCTCATAGAATGTAATGCATTGAATGCAATTTACTACACAGCAATACACAATACAGTTCAATAAAACGTATAGTTAACACGTAGTACAATTCAATCAATACAGTGTCATAGAACATTACTGAAAGACAGTTTAGGGTATCGTCATTTCCGTGTTCAAATCTTGGCACCGTAAAATTACTCTCCTGTCTCCAACAACAACAACAAAAAATGGTAACTGTGTGTAACCTGGATTGTGTGTCAGTTCGCTCTGGATGTTCCCGGACGAAATGGGATTCGACTCGCACATCCCTACACGCTCCTTCCCACGCTACTAATGGACCACGGGACCACCATGGACACAGCCACCCCCCTTCCTGCTCACGCCTGTTGTCTGTACGTGGGGGACACTGTCAAGAAAACTCAGGCTGGACTGAGTGTGGAGTGGCACCATCAACAGGGCATTGTTCCTGAACTTCTGTTTAAGTCACAAAATTTCACTTCGAAATTCTGAATCTTTGACAACGAGAGACATATGGCGTGTAGAAGAAACACCTCTATCCTGTTATGGTTCTCTTTGTTGTTGTTGTGTTTATTTACACACTGTTTCTTTTAACCCCATAAGTTTTTCTGGCTGTGATTTTATTATTATTATTATTATTATTAGTAGTAGTAGTAGTAGTAGTAGTAGTAGTAGTAGGTAGTAGTAGTTGTGGTGTTGTTATTGTTGTGTTACTGTTGTTAGTGTCATTACCATTATAACTGCTCTTTCCTTTTTGTTCACCTCTGAAGTACTGGAGTCTTGTTTAACCAGCAAAAGAAAAGGCTTTTACAACGGTGTCATGCGATCAGAATTCTTTGTTGTTGTTGTGTTGT
>JADBJO010022087.1:25000-28479 GCA_016801955.1 Conus betulinus
GGTCGCCGAGAACAAACTCGGAAGGGAGGGTTCAATGGAAGTACGCTGAAGTTGGAAGTTGCTGATGGGTGGGCGCATGCATATCTCTAACTAACAGCATCCTCAAAATAAACTTCCTGATAAGTCTGGTTTAAGTTTTATTTTATTCCTCGTCTGCTGATTGGTCAGACGTATACCTGTGGAGATTTTAACGTCGGGGATCACACGTTATTCCTTAACAAGTCAGGCTCAGAAAGGCAATCAAGTCAAAAAGTGAGTTACTTCCCTTTGTCTACAAATGTGTTCAGCACGGACAGGGAAAAACTCTAGTCTTCGTACAACCCACCATTCCCGTTTTTTGTTTAAATATCCGATGGTAGAATCTTGAACAAATGTTCCTGTTTTGCCATCCACCTGCTTTAAGGATGCTGTCTATTTGCAAACTTCTTCTAAATGCTGCAGAAGTACTAACAGCTCGAGTGCTGTGAGCTGAGTACTTCGATATGTCTATTCCATCCATAAGCAGTCCATCTGTCATCCAACGAGAAATGGTGTCTCTTTTCACAGGTGCAAATGCTTAACGCAATTGATAAAAAAAAAGCTTTTTCCCCATTTCGTAAGTGGGCATTTTTTTTTTCAAATACTGCCGAAGGTGGTGAACCAGACACAATCTCTTGTTTGCAAAGCAAGGTATGACTAAAGGCTTTAAATGAATCCCTGGTTTGGTTTGGTTTGTTTTAAAAGAGAGCTATATGCATGTACACATTGAGACTCGTGGATTTGTTTTCGTCACCAACAGTAAGACTATGGTGAATCTGTCCTGTCAGACCAGAAAGTTAAGCAAGTAACATAAGTGTTCTGAGTGCGAGTTTCAGAAAGCTGAGATGTTCTGCATCTGGCCACTGTACTAACATATCAATGACTGTGTCTACATCCCATGTGTCACAGTAGTTTGGGAGTGATAGTCTATTGTTGAACACACCTTTGACAATTTTGCAGACTTTAGGACGTTGACTTATTGTGTCTGCGTTATCAGGACAAAGGTATGCTGAACCCACACTCCTAGCTAGGTTAACTGTACTATAACTAGCACCTGCAGCATACAGTTCTGCCAAATAATTGCCACATGCACATGAGTACAAGTGGTGATTTTCATTCCTGCTTACATCTTTTTCTGCCATTTTTGATTGTAGGTGTTGCAGGACTTATGTGTGCTGGGTCTCCGTGAATCCATGATTAGAACAACTGAACTTCTTGATAAACCAGAAGTTAGGAATTTTTTTGCCGAGACTTGCAGACACGCAGGTTGTATCAGCCAGTTGGGGTACCACAATTATCCCCCTCTGCACATTTTCTCCAGATCTTCTGCAGCGCCCGCCCTATGATGCTGAAAGGTGGAAATGCATACCACTGTAAATGCTCCCAAGAGACGGAAAAAGCATCAATTGCTTCAGCTTCTGGATCTGACCTGTCTGAAATGTATCCAACCTGTGCCACTAGCATCAGTGGCGACAACTATGTCTGGTTCAGTACTGCAAATGTCACTATCTGTATCAGACACATTGACAACCCACCACTTAAATTCCTCCTCACTCTCTTCAGGCAACTGCATGGCTGGTCAAAATCCCCTCTGCTCCTCTTCAAAGCTTTTTTTTTTTCCCTTTCTCAAGCTGTGTATAATAGAGAAGTCCATACTTCACAGCAGCAAAGCTAGCAACGATTTTTCCTATAACTTGAGCAACCTCAGGGATTGTGTGACTTTGCTCATCAAGAAGCCTTTGACAACTAGACAGTATTCTGACAGCCCTTTCAGCGCTAAGAGTGACTTTCATGGAGACAAAATCTATGATGACTCCATGGTATTGACTCCTTGTTGTGGGCTGAATAACCGAGCTGGTTGGGTGAATGATAAATCCTAACTTTTGAAAACAAATCAGTGGTGTCTGTAACATTCCTCATGCAGCTGCTCTCTGTGAGTCCAATCAACACAGAATCATCCAAACCCCCTGTAGATTCATGACCTTTCATTCTAAGGGAGGCATAGAGAGATTTCAACAGCGTTGTGAACAAACGGGGAGCCGATGGTAGGCCACTAGGTAAAGCATTGAATTCATAGAGTTGATCTCTCCATTGAAATCTGAGTAGGTTTTTTGTGCTGCTGCTCATGGATTGTTACACCGTGGTAGGCATCCCTCAGATCAACTGAGGCCATAAAGCATCCTTGAGTTAATAAAATCAGGGCAGTATCCAGAGTATACACTTTGAAATGATCATAACTGACCTTTGAATTGAGGTGTGTGTGTGTGTGTGTGTGTGTGTGTGTGTGTGTGTGTGTGTGTGTGTGTGTTTGTGTGTGTGTGTTGTGTGTGTGTATGTTGTTGAAATCATGCAGTAAGATCCTTTTTTTTTTTTCTCCTCGTCACCAAGACAATGCTCACAGGGGGGAAATTACTTTCTTAGCTATCAATTTTTGAACTTCCGAATCAATGATCTTGCACTCTTTCTGATTTGTGACATCTGTTTTAGAGCAAGACAGCCTGGATAACTGGTCTAATGGACAGTCAAATTCAACCTTAACCCCTGATGTCATACTCCCTGGGTCTGAAGTGATTTTAGACCGTGCATCTTCAAACTGTCTTAATCTCCCAGCAGTAAATACATGTTTCTGAGGTTTTTAAAGATGGGACCAAGCTTACCTCTTCTATTGGATGCTTGGATTCTGATATCCTCATTTGTGCTGAAACTAATGCTGTCTTTTGTTTGTTCTGCTCCTTTGGCCTAAAAAAATGACCACGTGGGCGACCCGACTGAGAGTAGTAAGAACCGCCTGCTTGTCCATGATAGTAGCGGGGGTGTGTCGGCACTATCTGCGATCATGGCCTACACTGAAGCTGATGACGTCGGTCTCACGCACACGTCTTTTAGTGTCGCGGACAAACTGTTCTCAAACAGCTGGTCTGTGATCAGGACCGATTCATCACAGATTCGCGCAAACTGCTTGTTTACATGTGGTCCGATGCCACTGCGACTGCGCAACAAAATCTGGCGCGAAACGGGACCAAAAAATAGCCACCGCATTGGTACAATGCTTAACGGCTTTATAATTGTCCTCTGAACTGGGCAAACCAGTAGGCATATCAAGTAATCCGTCTGTGGCACGCACGCGCGCTGTCGCTGCCTTGTTGACCGTTCTCTGAATATGTCGCATTTGCAGGTCGCTTTTGATGGCCTCGGACGGTAAGTTCGGCTATATTTTGTTATTTACCGTCAGGACGATCAGTTTTTGACAATTTGCCGGTCAGTTGTAAGCTTAAGATTTTTTCGTCTGCTGATCTGGGCTGTTTGTTCGTGAACCGACCATTAACAATTTCTGTCAGTTCCTCTCTCTCAATTTATTCGCTTACAGGTTCCTTCGTACCGCTCAATTCAGCAGCTATTTCTTTCAGCAAGGTCAGATTTGTCTATGATTGATCAGCTTTTTTATTCTGCGACGCAAAAAC
>JADBJO010022088.1:0-28478 GCA_016801955.1 Conus betulinus
AGAGAGAAGAGGCCTACAGACTGAGAGCGAGGGAGCAGAGCGAGAGAGAGAGAGAGAGAGAGAGCAGGAGAGAGAGAGAAGAGAGAGAGAAAGAGATATGGAGGATGCTAAATGACTATATTAGCAATATCTGAAGCGACCGGCGACGACAACAGAACAGACGCCAGAGAGAGATAGACAGACAGACATACTGAGGAGAGAGATCGTCTAGAGAGAGAAGAGAGATAGAGAGAGAGAGAGACAGACAGACCCTAGCCATACAGACACAGGATATAGTATCGTTAGGATAGTAGATAGAATCAGATAGATAGATAGACTAGATAGTTGTGATGGATAAAAGATAGGATAGTATAGATAGATAGATAGAGAGAGAGAGAGAGAGAGAGAGAGATAGAGAGATGAGAGAGAGAGAGCTAAATGACATTTATTTAACTCCCAACATCAAGAGAGATAGAGAGAGAGAGAGAGAGAGAGAGAGAGAAACGACAGACAGATGACGAGGACTCCTTACTTCCATTAACATCAGACAGATGACGAGGACTCCTTACTTCCATTAACATCAGACAGATGACGAGGACTCTTTACTTCTGATGAGGACTCCTTACTTCCATTAACATCAGACAGATGACGAGGACTCCTTACTTCCATTAACATCAGACAGATGACGAGGACTCCTTACTTCCATTAACATCAGACAGATGACGAGGACTCCTTACTTCCATTAACATCAGACAGATGATGAGGACTCCTTACTTCCATTAACATCAGACAGATGACGAGGACTCCTTACTTCCATTACTTCTGATGAGGACTCCTTACTTCCATTAACATCAGACAGATGACGAGGACTCCTTACTTCCATTAACATCAGACAGATGACGAGGACTCCTTACTTCCATTAACATCAGACAGATGACGAGGACTCCTTACTTCCATTAACATCAGACAGATGATGAGGACTCCTTACTTCCATTAACATCAGACAGATGACGAGGACTCCTTACTTCCATTAACATCAGACAGATGGAGGACTCCTTACTTCCATTAACATCAGACAGATGACGAGGACTCCTTACTTCCATTAACATCAGACAGATGACGAGGACTCCTTACTTCCATTAACATCAGACAGATGACGAGGACTCCTTACTTCCATTAACATCAGACAGACAGATGAGGACATTACTCCATTAACATCAGACAGATGACGAGGACTCCTTACTTCCATTAACATCAGACAGATGACGAGGACTCCTTACTTCCATTAACATCAGACAGATGACGAGGACTTACTTCTGATGAGGACTCCTTCCATTGATCAGACAGATGACGAGGACTCCTTACCATTACTTCCATTAACATCAGACAGATGACGAGGACTCTTACTTACTTCCATTAACATCAGACAGATGACGAGGACTCCTTACTTCTTTAACGACGACAGACAGATGTGAGACTCCTTACTTCCATTAACATCAGACAGATGACGAGGACTCCTTAGAGAGATCAGACAGATGAGAGACTCCTTACTTCCATTAACATCAGAGAGATACGAGAGACTCCTACTTCCCATTAACATCAGACAGATGATGAGGACTCCTTACAGACTTCCATTAACATCAGACAGATGACGAGGACTCCTTACTCCATTAACATCAGACAGATTGAGATCCTTACAGATGATGAGGACTCCTTACTTCCATTAACATCAGACAGATGACGAGGACTCCCTTACATTAACATCAGACAGATGAGGACACGTCAGACATCAGACAGAGAGACTCCTTACTTCCATTAACATCAGACAGCCTGATGAGGACTCCTTACTTCCATTAACATCAGACAGATGACGAGGACTCCTTACTTCCATTAACATCAGACAGATGACGAGGACTCTTTACTTCTGATGAGGACTCCTCCTTACTTCCATTAACATCAGACAGATGACGAGGACTCTTTACTTCTGATGAGGACTCCTTACTTCCATTAACATCAGACAGATGACGAGGACTCCTTACTTCCATTAACATCCGACAGATGACGAGGACTCCTTACTTCCATTAACATCAGACAGATGACGAGGAGACTCCTTACTTCCATTAACATCAGACAGATGACGAGGACTCCTTACTTCCATTACATCAGACAGATGATGAGGACTCCTTACTTCCATTAACATCAGACAGATGACGAGGACTCCTTACTTCCATTAACATCAGACAGATGATGAGGACTCCTTACGTCCATTAACATCAGACAGATGACGAGGACTCCTTACTTTCCATTAACATCAGACAGATGATGAGGACTCATTACGTCCATTAACATCAGACAGATGATGAGGACTCATTACGTCCATTAACATCAGACAGATGATGAGGACTCCTTACTTCTGATGATCAGACAGGACTCCTTACTTCCATTAACATCAGACAGATGACGAGGACTCCTTACTCCATTAACATCAGACAGATGATGAAGGACTCATTACGTCCATTAACATCAGACAGATGACGAGGACTCCTTACTTCCATTAACATCAGACAGATGATGAGGACTCCTTACGTCCATTAACATCAGACAGATGACGAGGACTCTTTACTTCCATTAACATCAGACAGATGACGAGAACTCCTTACTTTCCATTAACATCAGACAGATGACGAGAACTCCTTACTTACTTCCATTAACATCAGACAGATGATGAGGACTCAAGATTGACTGTGATGAACGACGACGCCAAACAGGTGTAGTGGAGAGAGAGAGAAGAGAGAGAGAGAGAGAGAGAGAGAGAGAGAGAGAGAGAGAGAGAGAGAGCGAGAGAGAGATAGAGAGACAGAGAGAGAGAGAGAGAGAGAGAGAGAGAGAGAGAGGAGAGAGAGAGACATAGAGACATACATATAGATAGAGAGATAGATAGATAGATAGATGGATAGATAGATAGAAAAGATAAAAAAAAAAGAGAGAGAGAGAGAGAGAGAGAGAGAGAGAGAGAGAGAGTCGGACAGACAGACAGGCAGGCAGATAGAGAGATACAGACAGACAGGCAGACAGACAGACAGATAGACAGACAGACAGATACAGCCAGCCCGCCTGATGACGACTCCTTACTTCCATTAACATCAGACAGATGACGAGGACTCCTTACTTCCATTAACATCAGACAGATGACGAGGACTCTTTACTTCTGATGAGGACTCCTTACTTCCATTAACATCAGACAGATGACGAGGACTCTTTACTTCTGATGAGGACTCCTTACTTCCATTAACATCAGACAGATGACGAGGACTCCTTACTTCCATTAACATCCGACAGATGACGAGGACTCCTTACTTCCATTAACATCCGACAGATGACGAGGACTCCTTACTTCCATTAACATCAGACAGATGACGAGGACTCCTTACTTCCATTAACATCAGACAGATGATGAGGACTCCTTACTTCCATTAACATCAGACAGATGACGAGGACTCCTTACTTCCATTAACATCAGACAGATGATGAGGACTCATTACGTCCATTAACATCAGACAGATGACGAGGACTCCTTACTTCCATTAACATCAGACAGATGATGAGGACTCATTACGTCCATTAACATCAGACAGATGATGAGGACTCATTACGTCCATTAACATCAGACAGATGATGAGGACTCCTTACTTCTGATGAGGACTCCTTACTTCCATTAACATCAGACAGATGACGAGGACTCCTTACTTCCATTAACATAAGACAGATGATAAGGACTCATTACGTCCATTAACATCAGACAGATGACGAGGACTCCTTACTTCCATTAACATCAGACAGATGATGAGGACTCCTTACGTCCATTAACATCAGACAGATGACGAGGACTCTTTACTTCATTAACATCAGACAGGTGACGAGAACTCCTTACTTCCTTACTTACTTCATTAACATCAGACAGATGACGAGAACTCCTTACTTCCATTAACATCAGACAGATGATGAGGACTCAAGATTGACTGTGATGAACGACGACGCCAAACAGGTGTAGTGGAGAGAGAGAGAGAGAGAGAGAGAGAGAGAGAGAGAGAGAGAGAGAGAGAGAGAGAGAGAGAGGGAGCGAGAGAGAGAGAGAGAGAGAGAGAGAGAGAGAGAGAGAGAGAGAGAGAGAGGCAGACAGACAGACATAGGAGATAGATAGATAGATAGATAGATAGATAGATGGATAGATAGATAAAAAGATAAAGAGAGAGAGAGAGGGAGAGAGAGTCGGACAGACAGACAGGCAGGCAGATAGAGAGATACAGACAGACAGGCAGACAGACAGACAGATAGACAGACAGACAGACAGACAGATACAGCCAGCCAGCCAGCCAGCCAGACACAGAGGCCGAAGGGGGCGGGCAGGCGGGGGGAGGGGGGAGGGGGGGGGGTTGGGGCGAGGCGGTGTGGGGGGGGGGGGGGGGGGAGGGGTTAGGTGGTTGCAAGGGAGAGAAGCGTAGGTTCTCTGAAATGCTATGAAACTGGACAATGATAAAAGCATTGTGTATTCCTGTGTCTGAAGTGACCGAGCGGAACAGAACATGTGACCTCACCTGCGCCCACGTGGACACCTTCGCTAACATCCCAGGCTCTTTTGACTACAATTGTCTCTTCAAGGCAGCTACCCTGAACAAATATAAGATTCTTGGGTAAGGCACTGAAAGAAAAGAATGTGTACTTCTGTGATTGCTTGCTGGGGTGTTTTGCTGGCGTAGGATTCATTTTCACCTGTTCTGACATGGTTCTTAACCGGGCTAGACATGTGTCCTCTTGCGTGACCATCCGTGGCTTCTTAGTGCTACCATTCTTACACCATTCTTTCCGCCCCTCCCTCCCTCCCCCCACGTATTGCTACCACCTGTCCTCATCTGACACACGTGGAAAGCCGCCCTCTAGGTCCCATCAGATGACAGTAAGTGCCTGGTATCCTAGCCACCGTATGCGAGTACCTTTCTCCAAGAGTATGACAAGCCGACGCCGAAGAACACGCTGATAACAAAACTCAGTAGCAGCACCAACACCAGTGCTGTCTTCCCTTCCAGCTTATCTACTTCTTCTTCTCTCACTGTAAGAACAAAATACTATCAACTATAATCCCCTTATGGACACAGCAGCATACAGCCATCCCCGTGATCTGAGTGATCATGAGAATAAAATGAAACATTTTGATGAAATTTCGAATCAAACGTTCCCGTGTACTCACCAGTTGGTGATATAACCGTTTAAAGCGGACTATTTTCATGTGAATAATACAGTAACATCTAATATGCGAGTCCTTTCTTTGTACAACAGCCAGTATGCGGAAGGGGCATCCAGAAACAAACAAACAAACAAACAAACAAAAACTACCACCATCCTACTAAAATCATCACCGCTCCTTATTTCTTATAAGGCCCCTTCTCCATCTCACCCTATAAAGAGTTATCTTGTAGAAACAGCTTCAGGAAGTACTGCTCAGTGGAGTTTAGGTAAACAAAAATCATATATATATATATATATATATATATATATATATATATATATATATATATATATATATATATATATTCATTAGGCGTTTTAGCAATATTTTTGATATATATATATATATATATATATATAGTAAAGGTTGTTCTGCATAATTCTTAGCCACTGACAATGCTTGAGTTATTGAACACCAGAGCTAACCACTCAGACTGTTTCATATCTTTTGATCTCCCTTGTATCCTTGAATGGATTCTCAAGCATAGGCTCAAAGATTGTCCCTTACATTTTATGCTGTTTGCATAATGCCTTTAGTTTTTCAGCAACTTTTTTCCTCTCCACACTTTCGTTTTATTCCATTTACTATCCTTCGCTGGCTGCTTTGGGGGTGCTGTTGGATTCTTTTTGGAACCCTTGGTGGTGAGAACACCGCAGAATTATGGACTGTGGTGTGTCTCTATTTGATGCCAAGAGCACAGACACAATCAGCCGTGTCTACCCGATCAGTCCGATCCAGAGGGCGAAAGGTCTAGAAGCGGGCACTACAAATAGATCTGCCTTCGAGAAGGATTTCTCTCGGACAGCTAGTGAAGGGTTTCTCAATATTTATAATATAATTTCCCCCATTTTCTTCATCATCATTTTATTTTTTTCTGAAAGTTCAAATGTTTGCCAAGTCATTACTATAATGACTGAAGAATTGTTAGCCTGCACTTGTTTTCCTCCACTACTTAATTTTATATATATATATATATATATATATATATATAGAGAGAGAGAGAGAGGAGAGAGAGAGAGAGAGAGAGAGAATTATAACCAAAACTTGCTATACATATATATAGAACACGAGTTTGCTGGAGAGTTTAGTTTCAGAACTATAAGAATAGTAATACGATCTACATCTACCTATTTATCTACTTATCTTTCTATCTCTCTGTCCGTACGTCTAGATAGTGTGTGTGTGTGTGTTCATTTATCAGCGTGTTAATCGAGTGTTTTATTTTCATTCCCTTTTAGGAAACACAGACTGAGAGTGGACATCTTTGTGGCCTACAAGGACGGAGGCAAAGGGATATTCTGTGTTTCTAATGTGACGGTCGTCATCCGAGAAATTTGTCTTCACCCAGGACCAACAGTCAGCACGTTCAGCGTGTCCGCCCAGACAATCAGAGATGTAAGTGAAGGGGGGGGACGTAAAGACATGTAAATGAAGGGGGGAACATAAAGCGATGATGTGAAGTGAAGGGGAACGTGAAAAGAGACATGTAAGTGAAGGGGAACGTAAAGACATGTAAGTGAAGGGGAACATAAAGAGATGTAAGTGAAGGGGAACGTAAAGAGATGTAAGTGAAGGGGAACATAAAGAGATGTAAGTGAAGGGGAACGTAAAGAGATGTAAGTGAAGGGGAACGTAAAGAGATGTAAGTGAAGGGGAACGTAAAGAGATGTAAGTGAAAGGGAAACGTAGAGAGATGTAAGTGAAGGGGAACGTAGAGAGATGTAAGTGAAGGGGAACGTAAAGAGATGTAAGTGAAGGGGAACGTAGAGAGATGTAAGTGAAGTGGAACATAAAGAGATGTAAGTGTGGAACATAAAGAGATGTAAGAGAAGGGGAATGTAAAGAGATGTAAGTGAAGGGGGAACGTAAAGAGATCTAAGTGAAGGGAACATAAAGAGATGTAAGTGAAGAGGAACGTAAAGAGATGTAAGTGAAGGGGGAACGTGAAGAGATGTAAGTGAAGGAGAGAACGTAAAGAGATGTAAGTGAAGGGAAACGTAAGGCAAGTTCCCCCTTTCACACAGTGAGGAAGCGTGCTTTGTTCTGTCTTGTGTGCTTATTGTATAATCATAAGTTCGCTTAAAACGATCTCTATCTATCTATCTATCTATCTATCTATCTATTCATCCATTCATCCATCCATCTATCTGTCTATCTCTATCTGTCTATCTGTCTATCTATCTATCTATCTATCTATCTATCTATCTACGGAGAATTAGAGCGAGCGAGCGAGCGAGCGAGAGAGAGAGAGAGAGAGAGAGAGAGAGAGAGAGAGAGAGAGAGAGAGAAAGAGAGAGAGAGTGTGTTTTGTAAAAACCCCGCATTCATCCATATCAAAAAGTGCCAGTGATCATATAGTTTTAACAACATGTAACTAGCCCGCTAATGTCTTTTTCCTTATGTGATGATCATGTAGTAAAGATGTATATGGTCCATTCATAATGATAATAATGATGAGGATAATAATAATATAAACAATATTAATAACATTAATAGCCCATTGACTATGTTTTGAACGTGATTTTGTTCAGCATGTATATGTTTGTATGTATATATGTATGTATGCATGTAAGTATGTACGTATGTGTCTATCTATGTATCTATCTAAGACTTATGTAGAAAACCCCGGATCCATCCATATTTAAAAGTACCCATCATCCTGTGCATTTTGATGTGTGATCGTCTGTACATAAACAGTGTATTATTGGACCAGTTATGGCTGTCTCCTGTGACGGATCATGTGGTTATGGCGTATATGGCCCATTCGCCATAACAATGTATTTAACCTATTGATGTCTGTTTTTGTATGAAAGTGCGCTTGAATCTCTCTCTCTCTCTCTCTCTCTCTCTCTCTCTCTCTCTCTCTCTCTCTCCCTCTCACACACACACACACACACACACACACACACACACACACACACACACACACACACACACACACACACACACACACACACACACGCACGCACGCACGCACGCACGCACGCACGCACGCACGCACACACACACACACACATATGTGGATATGTGGATGGGCCCCTGGTCCTTGTAAATCAAACCCCAGTCTATAAGTGAACTGTTCGGTCCGTTATTTTAGTTGTTACCTTGGGACAGGTTAGGTTTAGAGAGTAATACCTGAAAGGAAAACCCTGAGTGGAGAGCTGCAGTGGTTCTATTAAGTTGATCCATCTTTTAGAAAAGTCCTGTTAAGCAAACGTGAATATACAATGTTCTGTGTCAGCACTCTAGGGTCTTCTAAACCCCAAGAGGTGGAATATGACTTAATGTGCGTGCCCGATTTTTTAAATGTATGAATTCACGTGCGGGGCCTCATCTTAAAGTCCCATCCGAAGTACAGGTAGGGGACTGAAGAATGCACAGGATGAGGGAAAAAAATCAGCCAGCCTGTGTGTCTTGAGTAGAACGGATCTCTGTACTTTAGAACAACAGTCTGGCGTCTTAACCGCTAGGCCAATCTAGCTTCATCAGGTGTGTCGGATACTGAACTGTTGCCATCATGTGAGATGTGTTTTCATTTTCTAAGGCAGGGCAGACTCCTGAGAGAAGAGCACAGGAGAAGCAGGGAGTGAGGACAACAGGGTCCCAGAGTGTCAGGGAACACTTTACTAGTCTTCAAAATCTGCTTCTGAAACTGCCACAGGAAAGAGACCCTACCCCCACCCACCCCCCTTCATACAAGCTTGGGACTTCCATATAGGAAACCTCTGAACTCGCTTGACGAAAATGGTGAAGAAAAAAGAAAACCTGTTGTGGCGCAGAAGCGTGTGGCATTGATAGTTGGCTGAGCAACAAAGCACCCCATTAGAAAAATTTCAGAGGTCATCAGAGTGAAAAGTTAGTGGAAAAAGGAAAAAATGTTGCTGGGCGATAAAGATACATTGACATGTTTGATCTCAAACTGCCATGGTACCAGCTTACTAAGTTAGTGGAGAAAGTAAAAATGTTGCCGAGCGATAAAGATACACTGACGTGTTTTATCTCAAAATGCCACGGTACCAGCTTACTAAGTTAGTGGAGAAAGTAAAATGTTGCCAACCGATAAAGATACATTGACGTATTTTATCTTTATGCCATGGTATCACTTTACTGGTCTGATGGTGATCTCTTCACCAAGACTGTTTGCTCATACGGTGGTGCCGCGTTGGCCGATATATCAGCCAGCGGTTGAACAGGCCGATCAGAACTGACCAGCAGGTAATGCGGAACACACAGCAACAGGTACTACTGGCAACAACTGGTCGAACATTGTTCATTGAACGAATTGACAGAACTATCAAACAGCACCAATCAATTAAGGCAGAGAAGCCACGTAGAGAGAGAGAGAGAGAGAGAGAGAGAGAGAGAGAGAGAGAGAGAGAGAGAGAGAGAGAAACGGAAACGGAAAGTTTATTCATGTATATAGGCCATTGCCCCTCATGAAGGGGTATATAACTTCTATACACAAATGCATAATTGACAACATATTTAGTATCTAATCAAGAAACCAGAACAGAGCGCAACTTGAATGCTTTATAAAGATAAAATGGACAGTTGTTTCACAGTTTGTTTATGCTCTGTTGCCATAAGCAATGCAAGTCTAAATTTATTTGGATCTGCATAAAATTTACTAGGTATATACTGAGTTCTTAAGTCACTCAAAACAGACAACATAAGACAAAATGAACATCATCTTCTTTTTTCGTTTTTGCAAAGCGGACATTTTAAGTCAGCATTACTGTGTATTTTGTAACGTAGACGATGTTGTTGCGCTATTTCAGAAATGCCAAATCGAAACCTCGTCAATACATATCTTAAATGTCTATCTAAATTCATCAGTAAATAGATTTTTACCTCAGGCACCTTGCAAAACGTTCTGTAAACACAAAACCTTTCACTATCACTAATATGAGAGTCCCACTCTTGCCATCGACATAAAGTTAACCGTTCTCTGAAAACTTGCAGAAATCTGTCTATCCCCTCAACACCTTGATTAAGCCATACATATCCAAAACCAAACATATATAGTTTACAACGAACATTTGTGTAACCCAATTTTTCTTTCCACGTATATCTAAATCATACAACATTTTGTAAGCTTTATGAGGTAGCCTAGATTCCTCCATTCTTGTCAATTTTAACCAAAACTTTACACATTTTACAGCTGAGTTAATATATATAGGGTATCTGTTTGTGTGTGTGTGTGTGTGTGTGTGTGTGTGTGTGTGTGTGTGTGTGAGAGAGAGAGAGAGAGAGAGAGAGAGAGAGAGAGAGAGAGAGAGAGAGAGAGAGAGTTCAATATACATTTTTTGTTTCTTTCTCGTGTTTCTTTCAGGTATTCTTTGGAAAGGCCACAATCGTGGTGAGTAAAGAGGACACCAATCGTTGTTGATTGTGGTGGTGTGGGGGAAGGGGGTAGCGGTGACTGAAGAAGAAGAGAGGAGGAGGAAGAGGAGGAGGAGGAAGAAGAAGGTAGTCATCTATGTCGCTAATGTAGAAGAGAGTGGCATATCATTCACTTTTATTTATGTGGCAGGAAAGTATGCCAATCATTCATGCAGCAGGGAAGAATGTCACTCACGTTGATTATGTGTGGAAGGGAATAGTTAGGTTATCCATTTTAATTATCAGCAGAAAAAGTCTGTTATTCATGTTGATTGTATCGCAGAGATGAGTATGTCATCCATGTTGACTATGTGGCGGGGGAAAAGCACGCCGTCTGTGTTCTTTGTGTGGAACCTTGTGGATCATCTTTTAGACAGAAAAACGTCACCCACGCTCATCAAACGGCAGCGGAAACTTAAGGCATCCAAGGGCATAGCATAACAGGACACATGAATGACTTCAAGTGCAGGTACACCTCCACTGACGGAGAAACGGCGAGAACAGCAGGACATAGCACGCAGAGAAACTATCATGAAATGGTGTACACACGATCGGGAAACAACCGATTGTTTTTCTTTTGAACTGGTTTCCGCTACAGTGACGGTCCTGTCCAACAGAGCGAATTCCGCTACAAACCATTACCCTCCCTTTACTGAACAACAACATGGTGCTCAACCCAAAGTTTTCTCTTGAACTTGTTTTTGCGCACATCACAATAGTTAGGCTAGAGCGAGACAATTCAAATTTCCAGTCGTTGCGAAGCTGTTCTCAAAAACAATTTGGTTTGGCAGTTAGTTGCCTGTGCATTTCTGGGTTTGAAACGGGTCTTTGCGAAACCATCTGGGTTTGTTGTTGTTGCTGTTGTTGTTGTTGTTGTTGCTGTTGTTGTTGTTGTTGTTGTTGTTGCTGTTTATCATAAATGCTTGTGGTAACAATGCGAGTGGCCTTGCACTCTAGTGATGTGCTCTACCCGGGGTGAGCACACAGAAATCTGTTGTGGGGGTGATATCCAGCAGTTTCACTAGCATACGCTTTTGTACAGGAGATTGATGATCAACTCAGCCACACTTATATAAAACGTGTGCGACCTGTGACAGAACCCAGAGGATCTGTGGACCACCGACGACAAGGGTGGATACATGAGATACCTGTGCTTTGGCTACAACAGCGACAACGGGCAAGTGTCCTTCTCCATTAGGACAAGGAGGGACGGATGTACCCAAGTCCTCACTTTCCGGCCGATCATTTACGGAGACGCTGAACTCGTCATCACGGTAAGCTGTAGACTGGGGTTCTTCACCCGCCCTCAGCACAAAAAGGCAGGGCTACGCAGAGAAATTTAGCGCCCAACTTCTCTGGTATATCGACGAACAATTTCGCTGCGTTTCATTTTATTTTTGACATGCAACTCATCCTTTCATTGAAAGTAAATGCTTGTATTTCTCAGGTAAAACAAACACGCACGCGCATGCCAGCATCAACCACACACACACACACACACACACACACACACACACACACACACACACACACACACACACACACACACACACACACACACACACACACACACACACACACACACACACAGATTTAAAGGGACAAAATGATAGTTTTTTTTACCACTATGTCCTCATAGGAAAAAAAAAGAAGGAAAGAAACAAAATCATCTGATGAAATTTCAAATGAATAGAGAATGAGCAAAACACACACACACACACACACACACACACACACACACACACACACACACACACACACACACGCACACATTATATAAGCGATGATTTTTTTTTGCACATCAAACCATTCTATGGGAGGAAAACTAAACCGATAAAGTGCAGATGAAGATAATGAAAACGAAAATACACAGAATGAAAAGAAATAAGAACACGAGGGAGTGAACCATGTGAGGAAGGAGGGGGAGGGGGAAGAGGGGACGAGGGGGGTTAAAAGGGAGGAAATTTATCTTAAAAGAGAATTACTGATGCTCAATGTATGCACTACTAATCAGATATCCATGTTGATGACATAACCTTCCACTGCCATCAACCTGTAACCCAGTCTCAATCAAAGTGCCACACATGTGGGTATTCGGATAGATACACAGACATGCATGGATGTATGCTGCGTAGATTTTGAAGGGCTAGTCGTCATTTTGAAAGTGATCAAAGGAAGATGCAATTAAGTAATCTACCATTCAAGATATAACTTCTCACATTGTTTTTAAACTGAATGATTGGGATGGGGTACTTTTCAAAGTTGTTCGTTACCTGGTTTATAAGTTCCACAAGAAACATTTAAACCGAATTGATAAAGATAGTTCCTTGGTCTGAGGAACGCTTTTTCTTCATTATGTCTGTGGCTGGAAGCTTCCAACGTTAAGCAGCATTTCCCGTTATTGCATGAAGCAAGACCACTGTCTGCCTATAAAGCCTAGACATAAATGTATTGGAGATCATTCGGTCTGATAGAATTCTCATTTCTAAACCACGACGATCGTGTGTGTCTGACTGGTGTCAATGACAGATTTTACAGACAGCCAAAACAATGTTCCGACACTAAAAGGAGTCAAAGACTAGTTTTGAAAGGCTGACCTCTTTTTCTTTGGTCCTGTAATGTTATATGATTTTTTTTTCCCGGTATGTTTGATTGACGGATTGATCTGTAAACATAGGATTGATCTGTAAACATAGTTTTATGGTAACTTGAGGACTCCCTGGTACCTGCTTATTCAATATATTGATGGCTTTCTGTCTCTGATGGTGAAAGATAACTGACATTGTTTAGCAGAAATAACGTTTACATCGATGTTAATTAAGTTTACCCTAGCTCATGGGTTCCTACTTTTCTTGTATCCCAAGCCCACTTTCTTTTCTTAATTCCTGTGTTGATAATCTGTAGTGATTTTGTTTATTTTTCATTCTTTTTGTTTGTGACATAAACATGCATGCTATAAACAAATCTATTGGTCCAAAATTACACCAGTAAGGGAAAGGCTCTAAATTCCGAACTGTCTGGTAATTCCGAACACCCCCATTCTAGAAAAAGGGAGCTTCGTTTTACCTAGAATACTGCATTGGAGGAAAGAATAGCTTCCCTTGATGTCATTTGGAAACGACCATGGCGCAAGAAGGTGGCAAAAGAAAGCGGTGAGACCTTTTTCAGTTTTTGATTGTCGCTTATTATATTTGACGATAAAAGTGCATTGGATATGAATTATATATTTGTTCTTGTTTGTTGTAATTAAGTTTGGTAACTTCTTGAATGTTTTGTGAATGATAGAAGTTGGTTCACATCAGAGTGGTGTTGTTAGATTTTTGAGCATGGGTACGTACGTAAAAGAGTCAATGGCAATCTAATTCCGAACACACATGCGACATAATTCCGAACAGTGTTCGGAATTTGAGAATCGCGTTCGGAATTTGATACTTGTTTTTCACAAAATGCAGTCAATATTTGTTTTGCCAGAAATAAATAGGATGCGTTTTTAAAGCTACACTGCTCAATGCAGGTCTATGCAAGTATTTATAGAGATTTTTCATCAATACAACACTGATTTTAAGGGAACACAGTGCGTGCATTCATGAATGTGCGTACCTGTATAGGATTTTGAGTCATATGGTTACCACTGAATGATCTTTTTTCCCTTAAAAAAATATAACATAAATTTGTTTGTTTTAGCGCAAGCTGGTCATCAGATGACCTCAGACAAGCTATGGAAGAAGTGAGAAACAACCATATGGGACTTAAAGCTGCTGCCAGATCCTATGGAATACCAGTTACCACTTTGAAGGATCGTTTGGATTGTAAAAATAAATATGCAAAAGACTGCAAGAAAATTCTTGGGAGACCCTCCACTCTGCCACCAAACATTGAAAGAGAACTTTGTTAGACACATCTTAGACAGCGAAGCTTTGTTTTTCTTGGTTCACACGGGACATGGTGATGAGTTTGGCTTTTGATATAGCTTCTGCAAATGGTTTGCCCCACCTGTTCAACGAGGAGAAGAAGGCAGGGAAGACTTGGCTAAAACTTTCCTTAAGACGACACCCAGAGATATCTCTACGGTAACCAGAACCGACATCAATTGCTAGAGCAAATGGTTTTAATGAGGAAAGTGTGGAAAGATTTTTTGATCTGCTGGAAAGGGAAATTGATGTGCAAGGCTTCAGCGGAATGACAATCTTTAAGATGGATGAAACAGCGGTGTCGACGGTGCAGAAGAAGTGCCAGAAAATCTTTGCACACAAAGGCAAACACCAAGTTGGTTCTCTCTCAAGTGGAAAAAGGGGAACAAACACAACAGTGGTCTGTTGTGACAATGCTGCAGGACAGTTTGTGCCACCCCTTATTCTCTTTAAACGGAAGAGAATGAACGAACAGCTGAAAAATGGAACTCCAACAGGAAGTCTGATTACAAATAATGAGTCTGGATGGATGGACCGGGACATGTTTTTTGGTTTGGCTCAGGCATTTTGCTGCAGCTGTGAAGCCATCAAGAGAGAACAGAATACTCCTTGTCCTTGATGGTGCCGTTTCCCACACAAGATCACTAGCTGCAATGGAGTTTGCATGCGAACATGGAATAGTTATTATTTCATTGCCTCCCCATACCACTCACAGACTCCAACCCTTAGACATTGCTTTTTTCAAGCCCCTCCAAACATTATACGCGAAGGAGCAGGAAATGTGGCTCAGAGCGAATCCTGGGAGGCAGATCACACCGTTTCAGATCTGTGCCCTTTTCAACTTGGCCTACATGAAGGCAGCTTCCACAGCTACAGCTGTCAATGGGTTTGCAAGAGCAGGAATCTGGCCTTGCAACAGAACAGTCTTCAGTGAAGTGGACTTTCTTCCATCTCGTCTGTCTGGAGAGAAGCTTACCTCCATGCCCCAGTCATCTTCAGCATTTTCTGTTAGGATTGAAACAAGCATGCTGTGGACAATGTGACATTTGTATATCGACAATGTGAATATTGAAATACTGGAAAAACTGCAGTAAAATTCTTATTTGGGAAAATTTTTATGAAACTCATTTCAGATAAAGCTCGACTGTTATAGGGAGTTGGATCTTGTTCAAAAGTTTTCATACTATGTTTTTTTCCTCTTTTTTTTTCAAATTTTGCTGAGAAAAAGCTCTTCACTTTATTTGGAATGTTGGTCATGTTAGAACACTAGAGCGTAAATGATGATCAGTTATGTTTCTTTACTTTGTTGAAAGGAGAATAAATCAGAATATATTCTGTTTGGAATTACGATCTCACTGTTCGCAATTTGGAACCCTTGTTTGGAATTTGGATTTCACTGTTCGGTATTATTATTATGAGCGGAAGGTTCTAATTCCGTGTGCATTGACCTCATTTTAAAAAGTGTGAATATCTCCAAAACAAAGTGATGTTTGCTATTTTGTGTTACAGCAAAATGCAGCTGATGTTATGTCTGATTAAAGAGTCATTTTTGTTTCTTTCTATGAGTGTAAGTGGACTGTTGCTGAGATGAAATCCTTAAGTGTTCGGATTTTAGAGCCATTCCCTTACATCAACTACCTTGACAGGTGTTTTCTAATCAGTGATACGCCATGCTTAGATGTCAATTACAGTCAATGTTGAATTACATAGAAAGAAGAATCGTGTTACATGACTGGCATGGATTGTTAACCGCTAAATATTGAATGTCACTGAATGATGATTGGTTCTGAACAGTTGACAGAATATTGATAAATCATGCAGCATAGTGATTCCTACTGAATGATTAATCACAGAATGGTGAACCCCACTGAACAGTTGACAGAATATTGATGAATCATGCAGCAGAGTGATTCCTATTCATTCAATGATCAATCACAGAATGGTGAACGCCACTAAACAGTTGACAGAATATTGATGAACCATGCAGAATAGTGATTCCTATTCAATGATCAATCACAGAATGGTGAACCACACTGAACAGTTGACAGAATATTGATGAATCACGCAGCATAGTGATTTCTGTTGAATGATCAATGACAGAATGGTGAACGCCACTGAACAGTTGACAGAATATTGATGAACCATGCAGAATAGTGATTCCTATTCAATGATCAATCACAGAATGGTGAACGCCACTGAACAGTTGACAGAATATTGATGAATCACGCAGAATAGTGATTCCTATTCAATGATCAATCACAGAATGGTGAACCCCACTGAACAGTTGACAGAATATTGATGAATCACGCAGTATAGTGATTCCTATTCAATGATCAATGACAGAATGGTGAACGCCACTGAACAGTTGACAGAATATTGATGAACCATGCAGCAGAGTGATTCCTATTCAATGATCAATGACAGAATGGTGAACGCCACTGAACAGTTGACAGAATATTGATGAACCATGCAGCAGAGTGATTCCTATTCAATGATCAATCACGGAATGGTGAACGCCACCGAATGGGCGCTCCAGCTGTACCAGCAGCAACTGAATGTTGAGTCACACTGAATGATGACTCCCAGTGATTTGTTAGTCAATGAATAGCGACACCGAATTGTGACTCCTTGCAATAAATCAATCTCAGAATAGTGCACGACGATGAGCATTAAATCACACAGAAAACAAAATCCCATTGAATGGTCAACTACGATTAAAAGAGAGTCAACCTGATCTTGAATCGCAAAAGTCGATGTTTTAGCCCATATTTGTTTATCATATACTGTTGATGTGCCATCACCAATCTTAAGATGTCCTTTAATAGAAATCAACTTTAAACATCGCTTCTTCAAACACCCTCGTCCGTGGCTCATCTGGTGTCAAATTACTGACATACCTTACGAGTCAGATGTATAGTTTCTTTCTGTGAATCAAAAATGCAAAGGGGAGAGAACCGGTGTCTCGCCTGACTTTTCCACAGTTTGTCTCTGTTGGAATTCCATTCCCTTGAACGGTTCGCTAACCGCTTCCAGGAGAGAGAACTGTTCAGTTGGCTGAACCGCCCTCTCAGGTTACCATGTATGGCAGTGTATAGTTTCAGCTGTTCACAGAGGTCGTCATTCTGCCTGCTCGTAACCTTTGCCTGTGTGCAAACCACTGCGAGTGTGCTTCACACTTGACAACCCGATACTATTTGTGGAGATGGGTAAAGAGACAGCCACCCATACTATTTGTATGGAGGTGGGGTAAACAGACAGCCACCCATACTATTTGTATGGAGGTGTGGTAAAGAGACAGCCACTCCGTGAACAGGAGGCAGACCCAGAGCCAATCACATCAACAGGAAGTGGTATATGCCTTTCATGTGCACATAGATACTCCAACAAACAGCTGGAGATAGTCATCCTGCCTCCCTTTCACAAAGCCACTCGCCCGTCCAGGCGGCAAAACAGCAGCAGATAACCTGATTAGTCAAGTATGTAAGCGTGTCCACCGCCCCTACCGCTTTTACAGTGATAAAACCAACACAGTAGTGTCTGTGAAGCCCATGACGTCACTGGCTTCACATTCAGCCAGTATTGTTTCCATCTTTTCTTAAAATGTCATTTTTCAAAACAGTTTACATGCACTTAACCTGAAATACAGTTACATATATCACGTTACTTACACTACAAACAACTAACTCTCTGTCTGTCTGTCTGTCTGTCTGTCTGTCTGTCTGTCTCTCTCTCTCTCTCTCTCTCTCTCTCTCTCTCTCTCTCTCTCTTGTGTACTTGTCTTACGTGGCCAGACTTCAAAGATGTTTTCTTGCGTGATCCTTTTTTACAGCCATCAATGGCACTGGATTCTGAAACGTTTTTTTTTTTTTCTGCGTATTTTCCAGGCGAACGCACGTATGTTGTCACGCCACAAAAGCGTCGGGTTCCCCAACACTCTGTGCTCTGGCCAACATGACAGGGCGTTCAACCGATCCTTCATGGGCCTGAAGACTGTCCAGCAAAGAATCCTGTACGCCCTTCTGGATCAGAACGTGCAGCAACCCAAGTCTGAGTAAGTGGGATAAACAAGATCACTGTGGCGGACAGAATACAGTGTATAGATAACTCTATGACAGGTGATAGGCACTGTACTACGTATAGCTTCTCTTGTGACAGGCCATAATGTAGACCTATCCTTGTGACTGACGAAGAGCAGGTCCACAAAGAATAGCTACCCTTGCAACAGTGGTAGGACAGAACACAATGCGTAGGTGCATTGTAACAAATGAAGGACAGACCACAATGAAGACATATCCTTTGGCAAAGGACAGACCACAATGTAGACCTATCCTTCGGCATGGAACAGACCACAATATAGACCTATCCTTTGGCAAAGATCAGACCACAATGTGGACCTATCCTTTGGCAAAGGACAGACCACAATGTAGACCTATCCTTTGGGCAAAGGACAGACCACAATATAGACCTATCCTTTGGCAAAAGGACAGACCACAAAGTAGACCTATCCTTGGCAAAGGACATACCGCTATGTAGACCTATCCTTTGGCAAGGGACAGACCACAATATAGACCTATCCTTTGGCAAAGGGACAGACCACAAAGTAGACCTATCCTTTGGCAAAGGACATACCGCTATGTAGACCTATCCTTTGGCAAAGAACAGACCACAATGTAGACCTATCCTTTGGCAAAGAACAGACCACAATATAGACCTATCCTTTGGCAAAGATCAGACCACAATGTGGACCTATCCTTTGGCAAAGGACAGACCACAAAGTAGACCTATCCTTTGGCAAAGGACATACCGCTATGTAGACCTATCCTTTGGCAAAGAACAGACCACAATGTAGACCTTTCCTTTGGCAAAGGACATACCGCTGTGTAGACCTATCCTTGGCAAAGGACAGACCACAATGTAGACCTATCCTTTGGCAAAGAACGGACCACAATGCAGACCTTTCCTTTGACAAAGAACAGACCACAATGTAGACCCATCCTTGTGACTGACGAAGAACAGGTCCACAAAGTAAAGCTGCCCTTTCAACAATTGGAGGACAGAACAAAGTGCGTAGGTACATTGTAACAGTTGTAGGACAGACCACAACGTATCGCTCAAACAACCAGTACCCCAGCACTTTCTGCTCGAGCGGACTTGACACAGCAGTTAAGAAGCCTTTAACTGGCCAGCGAAAACAATATACACCCTTCTTGATCACAATGTGACACAACACGACTCTGAGAGAGTATGTTAAACTAGTCGCATAAGGAGGACAGACTACAGCGTAACGCTACCCATGTGGAAAATAGAATATAAAGGTATAATGTATTGCAACTTTGTGACCAATGAAGGACAGACCACAATTTATAGCCGTCTTGTGACAGATCAAAGACCACAGTGTACAGACTGAGATTGCAAAGTACATGAGATTACAAAGCACAACTAACATTGCAGTAGGTGATGAACAGTGCAGGCTGCAAAGTATTGCGAACATTGTAACAGGCATTGGACGGAGAGTTGCACAGAACATAGCTAATATAATGACAGAGGTTGGAGAGATGTGCGTACAGAGCATAGTTCGCACTGCAGGAGGTGGCGGACAGGGAAGTGTCAGGGGTATCACCAATTCACAGTAAGCAGAGAGGTTTGGAAAATAGGTGGTGGGCAAAGAGATATACTGAGTATAGCTGACCTTATGAAAGGTGGTGTACAGAGAGGTGTATAGGGTGTAGATAATATTGTGGCAGGTGCCGGACAAAGAGATATACTGAATGTAGCTGACCTCAAGGGACATGTGATGGACAGAGAGAAAAAATCAAACAGATATCTAACGTTACGAAAGTTGATGCACAGGCAGATGTTTACAGCAAAGTAAACATTGTGACAGGCGATGAACAGAGAGATGTAGAGTCTGAATAGATAGATAGTGAATATAAAACTGTAGAGAATGTAGCTAACACTGTGAGTAGAGAGAGTGAGAGTGAGAGAGAGAGAGAGAGAGAGAGAGAGAGAGAGAGAGAGAGAGAGAGAGAGAGAGAGAGAGAGAGAGAGAGAGAGAGAGAGAGAGAGACAGACAGACAGACAGACAGACAGAGACAGAGCTGAAAAGGACTTTAGGTATCTGTTGTATTGTTGGTCTAACCTGCGTAACGTTTGTTTATCAGCAGTGTTAAAACAGCGTTGCTGGTCTTGCTGTCGTTGTTGCTGTGGCCGCTTTTCTGTCCTTCATTCTGTCTCTGTTCCATCATGTATTGCATCGTTTGTTCCTTCCATCAGCGCACACTGTGTCGCCGCCGTGCAGGCCTTCCACAACTGAACCTGAACAAAGAGAAGAAAGAAGGCTGCTGAGCGATGTGACATGACCTCTCCGTTTTACCTCGCCGACTGCATCAGAAACATAATCATGCTTTAACAGAAAGCAACGTTTGGACTGACGACGGAGAAAGCCATGGATATTCTTGAGGTTGATAGAACACCATTGAAAATCTGGAATGTAATCACACATACATGCATACATACATACTAGCATGCCTGCATACATACATACACACATATACATACATGCTTACATACATACATACATACATACAAACAAACAACATACATACATACATACATACATGCATGCATGCATGCATGCATACATACATACATACATACATACATACATACACATACATACACACATGCAGACGGACATACACCTTTTTTTTTCTTTTCTTGGGTGAGATGAAGGGGGTGAGGGTGAAGACACCATCCTTCTCCTTTCTTCCTGTATTGTTTACTAGCAGGGGCACCCGGCATTGCCCGGGATATGAACATTCTTTGCGATACTCACGTGACGGCAAACAGGTATTAATTGCTTTGATTTACAATCAACTCCCCCCTTACCCCCCCCCCCCCCCACATCTTCCACCCCCCCCCCCCCACAAATACATACACATTCTGTCTCTCTCTCTCTCTCTCTCTCTCTCTCTCTCTCTCTCTCTCTCTCTCTCTCTCTCTCATACATTCTATTGTTTTCACACACGCATGCCCCAAACCCACTGGATCAAGATGGATTCTGACAAAATTTTACCATGACTGGACATACGCATACGGAAATTTTTTATCAATAACGGTGTAAATTTAGAAAATGACGGTTTTTAACGGTCAATGTTAAGTTTTGGTTCGGCGTGCTTGTAGGAAAAGGCTGCTTTTAGCCACGCAATGTTCTTTGCAGCATTAGCATTGGCTCGTGATCTCCTGCTTGCTTGCTGCCTTGCTTGCGTCTCACGTGGTTCTTTCCGGGCACGCAGAGATGCAGTCCGGACACGGTCTGCTTCCTGTCTCTGGTTCCTTTCCTCTAGATCTTCCCTAGCACGTCGAGATGCTTCTCTCGCTTGATGTTCCGCCTGCACTCACTGTTCCCATTTCCATTCTTCTGATGCCCTTAATTTTGTAGGAATAGACTTTGTGCAGAAGTAGCTTATTTAGGTTTGCTTGAGTTAATCAACGGGTCTGTGTCTAATCTAAAAATAGTGTATCAGGCTTCGCACGGTACAATCATTTTTCTGGCCCCTTAATTCTTCCTTTTTCATCCCCCCACCCTGTTCCATCCATGTTGCAAAATTACTTACCGTTACTGGACATACGCATACCGAATTTTATCAATAACGGTGTAAATTTAGAAAATAATGGTTTGTAACGGTCAATGTTAAGTTTTGGTTCATAAAATTTCCGTAACATTGTTCAGCGCTTAAAACTGTACGTGCATATGGAATGTTATCAAGAACGCTGTAAATTTCGAAATTTAAAAAAAATAACGGGTTTTTTTTAACGGTCAATGTTGACTTTCGGATCTTAAAAACTGTATATCATTGTTTAGCGTTTAAAACTGCACATGTATATCGAATTTCTTCAAGAATACTCTAAATTTATAAAATAACGTTTTGTAACGGTCAATTTTAAATTTCGGTTCGTAAAAGTTGTATTTCATTTTTCAGTGTTTAACACTGCACATATATATACCGATTTTATCAAGAGCAGCCTAAATTTTGAAAAGAACGGTTTTTTAACGGTCAAATGTAAATGGTCTTAATGACTATCTAATGACCCTATGTTACGCGCTGGATGTTCCTGTACGCTTATGTCAAGTTTGGTGGCGATCCGATGACTGTCGTGGCCGCCAACCTCAGAAGATCGGGTTTTTTTAAACAGTTTTTTAAAAAATAGGGTTTGGTGTTTTTAACGGTTTTTAACTGTTATAAATAACGTTTTATAACTGCCAAATAACGCTTCTAATTTTTTGAGAAGTAGTCCTGCACCTGTGCAATGCCACAACGGCTATTTGATGGAAAGCAGAGGAAAAAGATGTCTTTGAAACCGTTATAATAGCTTTTTAACGGTTTTATTCTTTTAGAGATTAGCCCCAAACCATTTTCGGGTCATAACAGACATACCTGCCAAATTTCATTACAATCGGTTGAGCTGTTTTTGAGTCTATAGCGTACAGACACAGAGACAGAATTTACCATTTATATATTAGATTCCCCGCCTCTTTTTCATCATCACCCACCTTTTCTCAGTTTATTTTTTTTCTCAGTGCAGTATGAACACAACACAATGGAACCAACTGCTTCTTCCAGAAAGAATAAATGGTGAAAAATTGTTCCTGTATCTCGGTATGTTGTTGCTCTTGTGTATGGAAGTGTGTGTGTGTGTGTTCGTGTGTGTGTGTGTGCATTCGTCTCTCTGTCTGTCTGTATTTATATATGTATGTAGCATGTGTATGTGTGTGTGTGTGTGTGTGTGTGTGTGTCTGAGAGAGAGAGAGAGAGAGAGAGAGAGAGAGAGAGACATACAGAGTAAAATATTGTCTTTACTGCAGGCAAAATTCCAAACTGCAATTACTGGAGGCTGGTCATGATCAAACATGAGGTATGATACCAATATGATACTGATATTGATTTACAGGCCCTATTATGATTGATGGCTACATCTTTCATTCAACTTTTTGACACAATGAGCTAAACGACAAATAAGTAGGGTAACTCTTGCTCCCACATGGAAACATACCTCCAAAGCAATGCTGTTTATGACACCAAATCGCCTAGCAGGCATGACAGCACAGAGCACACAGAACAAACAAGGAAACATCCCCCCAAAAGGGACGTTCCAAGCTTGCACATATACCCTGTACCGAACACATCTATCCAGCAACAGGAACTGCAGAAATGAACAAATATAAATTGACTTATATTCAAGACTGGCACAGCCTTTCAAACTTGAATATATTCAGACAAGTACGAAGACGAATAGAAACAAAATCAAATAACCTTGATTTAATTGAAACGAGAGTAACTATGAAATGAGGCAGCGAACAGTAAACAATAAACAACAAATAAGTAAGGTAACTCTTGCTCCCACAAGAAACTCCCATAACTCTAAAGGAATGCTGTTTATGACACCGAATCGCCTAGCAGACATGACCGCGAAGAGCACACAGAACAGACAAGGAATCATCCCCCCCCCCCACCCCCCCCCACCCCAAAAGGATGTTCCAAGCCTGCCCATATACCCTGTACCGAACACATCTACACAGCAACAAGAACTGGAGAAATGAAAGAGAGAGAGAGAGAGAGAGAGAGAGAGAGAGAGAGAGAGGGGAGGGGAGGGGGTCATGCTATTGAACGCGTCCATGAAAGGATTTAAAACAGAGTTTAAAGGCAAGACAATTGTGTCCAGAACCAACCTCATTCACAGTTATCTGAACTGTTGGGAATGAACACACCGACTCAACAACAGATAATTGTCAGTAGCACCTTTCTTAGTTCACTTCTTCACAAAGTAGTTCAAGGGCAGTTGGTCTTTGGACACACACATTTTACAGTCTGCATGAATGGTTTCTTATGAAATCTGTTGAAATCGGAGGCAGGTGGTGACCACCCTGTAGGTTTCATGATGTTCGTAACGTGGTTCCGCTTCTCAGCATTGCTTAGGTTGCTGCTCCTCTTAAAACTATGCGGAGCATCTAGTTGCAAAGTGAAACGACTGCAGGCGGAAATCTAAACAAATCTTAAATAAATGTCAGCGAACCGCCCAGAGAAACGTGGGACAAACGAGTCACAAGACAAACCACAACATGTTTCGACCTCTTAGGTCTTCTTCAGGTGCAACAAAAATGAAACAAATAACGAAAATGCACTTAGCTTTGATCGCTTCTGTGTTCAGCGCAAGAAAGAAGGCGTTGAATCAAGAGGTGGTTGGCGGAGTACTGAAGTTTGTCAAGGGGTGTTTGGCGGAGTACTGGAGTTTGAAAAAAGTGGACAGGTTTGGATTTCACTTCCGCGATTTCGTTTCTGCACGTTTTGATGCAGAGTTTAAAATTCAGTGGCTTTGTCAAGAGGTGGTTGCGGAGTACTGGAGTTTGAGTCTTTCTCTACACCTGAAGAAGACCTAAGAGGTCGAAACGCGTTTTATGGTTTGTCTTGTGACTCGTTTGTCCACGTTTCTCTGGGCGGTTCGCTGACATTTATTTAAGATTTGTTTAGATTTCCGCCTGCAGTCGTTCACTTTGCAACTAGATCTATGTACAACTGTTTGCCCCAGACCACCGTTGCACCACCCTTGTCTGCTGATTTGATGACAATGTCTTGTCGTTGTCTCGGTGATTCGAGGGCTCTTTGTTCACCCTGTGAGAGGTTAGAATGGTGGACAGGTTTGGATTTCACTTCCGCGATTTCGTTTCTGCACTTTTTGATGCAGAGTTCAAATTCAGTGGCTTTGTCAAGAGGTGGTTGGCGGCAGAGTACTGGAGTTTGAAAAAGGTGGGTAAAACACTTCTATTGGATGTAAAGGTCCACGGAACTCTCCGTTGATGACTCTCTGTCTGTGTCTGTGTCTCCGTCTGTCTGTCTGTCTGTCTGTCTGTCTGTCTCTCTCTCTCTCTGTCTCTCTCTCTCTCTCTGTGGACGGGGAGTGGGGGTTGTACACTGATGACTTTCTTGTTTCGTTTTTTTTGTACTCCCAGTTCTTATAGAACAGGGAGTACTTTAGAATGGGAACGAAGAAATGCTGTCTGTGTGTCTGCAGAAATGTGTGTCTGTGTGTCTGTGTGTCCGTGTGTCAATATGTCCCACTCCACTCGTTCCGGACAAAACTACTGGGCCGATCTTTGTGAAAATTTGTAGGTATGTTCATTATGGGTCAAGGATGATGCCCGATGTTTTAGTTTACCGTTACAACCGTGACTAACGGCTGTAACGGCCTGTGACGCTTTTTCTTCTTTATGGAATATCTCAGAAAGTGCTTGGCCGATCTTTGTGAAAATTAGCAGGTATGTTCATTATAGGTCACGGATGATGCCCGATGTTTAGTTTACCCCGTTATAGTCATACTAACGTCTGTAACAGTCTGTAACGGTTTTTCTTCTTTATGGAATATCTCAAAAAGTACTTGGCCGATCTTTCTGAAAATTTGTTGGTATGTTCATTATGGGTCATGGATAATTCCTGATGTTCTAGTTTACCGTTATAGCCGTTTCAAACGGCTGTAACGCTTTTTTCCCTTTATGGAATATCTCAGAAAGTGCTTGGCCGATGTTTGTGAAAATTAGCAGGTATGTTCATTCTGGGTCATAGATGATGCCCGAGGTTTAGTTTACCCCATTATTTTCCGTTACTAATGGCTGTAACGGCATGTAACGGTTTTTCTTCTTTTGTAGAATATCTCAGAAAGCACTTTGCCGATCTTTCTGAAATTTGTGGTATGTTGATTGTGGATCACGAATAATGCCCGATGTTTTAGTTTACCGTTATTCCGTTACTAACGGCTATAACGGCCCACAACGGTTTTTTCTTCCTTTTGGAATATCTCAGAAAGTACGTGGCCGATCTTCTCTGAAAATGTGTAGGCATGTTCATTGTGGGTGACAGATGATGCCTGATGTTTTTGTTAAAAACGTTTAATCGTTACTAACGGCTGTAACGGCCTGTAACGCTTTTTCTTCTTCATGGAATATCTCAGAAAAGTACTTGACCGATTTTTGTGAAAATTAGCAGGTATGTTCATTATAGGTCACGGATGATCCCCGATGTTTAAGTTTACCGTTATAGCCGTTACTAACGGCTCATAATGGTTTTCTTCTTTATGGAAAATCTCAGAAAGTTCTGGGCCGATCTTTCTGGAAAAATTGTAAGTTTGTTCATTATAGGTCACAGATGATGCCGGTGTTTACCAGAATAGCCATTACTATCGGTTACACCAGCCCAAGGTGGTTTTTACTCTTTATGGAATATATCACGCGTATTCAGGATAAAACTGGGAGCACGTTTATATGCTTTGTTTTCCTTGCATTTACTGTTCACAGGGGTGGCGGGTACGGTTTGAGGGGGAAGTGGGGGGGGGGGGGGGGGGGGGGGGGGGGGGGGGGGGGGGGGGGGGGGGGGGGGGGGGGTATGTAAAAGAAGGGAAGGCAGAGAAGAGGGGGGGATACACAGCGTAGAGTTGATTCACACTGATCAATTTTGTTTGTTTACTTTTACAGTTCAGGTACAACATAGGGTCATGGATTCTAGAGTGAGACATGATATTTTGGGACAGATAGTAGAATACGACAGGGGTTAACTGTAGTACAAAAGATAGTCCTCGGCTTGCTAGATATGTATTATGTTCAATACGCATAAATTACAAGATGTATTAATGCAAATGAAACGTAATGTCGCTGTGCGCTCAGAAATCTCGTGGAAAAAATACTCTCAAGTGACTCGTTACCATAGCCATACACACACACACACCACACACACACACACACACACACACACACCACACACACACACACACACACAAAGCGAGGAGAGATGTGTGTGTGTGTGTGTGTGTGTGTGTGTGTGTGTGTGTGGTGTGTGTGTGTGGTGTGTGTGTGTGTGTGTGTGTGTGTGTGTGTGTGTGTATGTGTGTGTGTGTGTGTGTGTGTGTGTGTGTGCAGTGTATAATAACCACCTCTGAGCCCACATCATGATGTCCCACATTTTTCGTTTTTTTTTTTTTTTTTTTTTTTTTTTTTTTTAACACCATGGCTGCACAATTTACATGGTCAAACACTGCACACCAAAATCGTCTTACACACACACACACACACACACACACACACACACACACACACACACACGCACACACACTCACACATACACACACACGCACGCACGCACGCATGCACGCACACACGCACGCACGCACGCACTCACGCACACACACAATCAAGTTTTAGGGGCACACAGTGTTCACATACACACTAGGATTGCACAGCAAGCATTACATACTGAAATCAGTGTGACAGAAGAATTCTGTGGCTGTAGGAATTCAACATGAAGGAAACTTCACTTATTCATAGGAAAAGTGGTATGAGAGGAGAAGAACAGTAACTGTATCACGTTATCATGAAACGAGAACGCAGTAGACATAGGGACCAATTTTTATGAAGGGAAAATACCGCAGTCAAATACCAGGATGACAAAAGAAAGGAGCCTGCACCAATCCAAATCTAGATCATTGTCACGTGAAACTCACGTAAAAGACAGAGTACACCTAGGTAGAGTAATAAGGTGTCGTGTCATTGAAAACCATTTCGAAAGAGGGTGAAATTAGGAGGGGAAACGTCCAAAATAAACCCAACGTGTTCAGTTTCACTATCGATCTTCTTGGAGCGCGTGCAGCAGCATTATTTGTTATGTCTTGTAATCCTACGGTTACGTTGAGAACAGGTTGGATTTGGGGTGGGATTCCCCCATTCAGCCTATCGATTGATCCTTGGGACAGCCAGCATCACATATATATATATATATATATTTTTTTTACGTTATAGTAGATTTCAACATATGAACAAAAGCCCGTCCCTGATTAAATCATACATGAGATTCACTTAACAAAGGAACGAGATGGGAGAG
>JADBJO010022089.1:0-28477 GCA_016801955.1 Conus betulinus
AACCTATCTTCAACGGCTCGTAACTTGCGCTTCCCACCCTGTTAATCGCCGCTGGCAAAGGAGTGTCACAGTTACGCGGTGGGTTGGCAAAAGGTCTCACCAGGGGCTTGAAAGTGTTGAAAGGAAAACCTCACCACCATGAGATATAAAAAAAAAAAAAAAGAACATGGCACCTTTGAGAATTAAAGAGCATCTGCCGGCGACACCACAGTAGTGAAGTAGTAGGCCCTCCCTCTGCAATGGGCAAATAGTGGCTGAAGTGCTGTCCTATGCTGAAACTGGTATAGTCCGATTGGACCACGGTGTCGAAGGGGCAGACGCTTAGTTTAGCATATTCACAAAAGAATCACCAAAAGTCGTAGGGTACAACTCTACTGCTTTGCAATGGAAATTATGATGCAGTGCATGCAACGAACAGCCAGTACAACAGGTCAGTTCAGTCCATCATGGACCGCGCAGCTGAAGGAAGGAAGCATTGAACAGAACATGACAAATGTTTAAGCAGAATTTCCACTTGTGAAGACCAGTTTTTCACCTCCAGGAGACGCTCTTTTCTGAAACAATGAACTAGTTGAATTGGAGAAAAATATTTCTCGTGCCAACTCAGCTGTGCCTTGCGAGACAAACCAGGCAGAATTCTTGTGCAAAATCAGTGGATTATACTACTACCCGAGTACAGAGGATATGATAACTCTATACTGCCGTGTAGAAGTGTCAAGGGGAAACAAACAAATATGTTTGTGCAGGGGTTCTAAATGCATTATTTCTAAGTTTCACATGCTGCAAGACAAGAACATTATTTAACTAAACCAAGCGTTTCCAAAGTCTCAGAGTCTGTTTACAGACTAGATACTTCCATGTGTGTTCATTTCCCGTCACCCACAGAATACCAAAGAAACAAAGATTAGTGAAAGAAAGCAAGTGGCAATATGTTCAAGAAGCAAATAACTAATGCAATATGTTGGTAGAAGATTCAGGCAAATGAATGGCTTTCTGTTCAAAGCACAAAGAAACCCATTTCAGTATTACAAAAGTGCACTTCATAGTGCTTGTGTTTTATATTCGTTTTGGACCACACAGATTCATCCATTCTGTCTGTGTGGAATAAACTTCACAGCGTTGGGTATTAAGAAAGTATGCTTGAATGTGGTACCCGTTTGTGTCAAAACATAAAAAAATTCAGAAGACCAAAAATACAAACTAAGGATTTTCAAAGGGTGCCAGGAAAAGAAAGTGAAATCAGAAACTTCGAAGAAGGAAAAAGAAAATCAAAACAAGCTGTTTCACAAAGTATGAAAACAGCACCCCCAGAACTAAGAGTAAAAAGCAAAAATCAAAATCACGTGCAACAGAAAGGTGCTCAAGGAACTTCCTAGCAAATCATCCAGAGTTAGTACAGAGCTGCAAACCACGAAAACAAGACACTGAACCATGATGGATCCTATTTCAAATGGGTCCAGCTCCAATGTCTTGGGGATCAGTGGCTTATTGCTGGCTTCTGCCTCAACTCCCAAGACTGGCAAAACCACCTGCAGAAACTTCATCAGAATTTGTTTCAGTTCCAGACATAAGAAATCCGGCAACAAATCAGCTAGCACCCTTGATCTTAAAACAGAGAAAGATATCTTCTAGAGTGAAGAAGCGACCGATAAGCAAAGCTAAAGTGCTTGCTTCCAAGACATCTGTTCAAGAATGGAATGCAAACCAGCTCCATGGTAGTAAGAAACAAAAGCAAAGAAAAGAAAACACTGCATGTAGTTTAAAATATGCAAAGGCACAGGATGAAGGGAGGACACTCAGGCTTTTCACAGAACAGTCCACTCCTTTGATGAATACTAGAACAATAACGCTAGAGATGGGAGACCCAGAAGAGCTTGTGATGTGGCCAACAGAGTTCCCCTCAGTACAAATCGGCAGAAAGAAAAAGACGAAACATTGACAAGAACTCTGCCAAGTCAGCATCCAAAACACACATTGTTTCAGAAAACACAGGCACCTGCCAGTGAGAAGAAGAAAGTAGGTAGGAAGCCCCAGGGAAATTATGTGTTGTTCAGAAAACCACAGAAACCCGTCAGTGAGAAGAAGAAAGTAGGAAGGCCCAGGAAATTACATGTTGTTCCAAAAACACAGAAACCTGCTGGTGAGAAGAAGAAGGTAGGAAGCCCAGGAAATTACGTGTTACAGAGGTTACATTGGCTGGCTTCCACTCTGATGAAGAGGCACAAGTCACACAGGTGCTAGGAATGATGGAGATGTGGCCACCAGCATCAGTCTGCCTGAAGTCATTGATGACAGGGTGCTGCAAAGATGCTAATGTGACTGGTTGTGGTAGGATAGCAGATGCAGCAACTCATGCTGGGAAGTCGAAGACTGGATTGAGAGGATGTTCTGAAGTGATTGTGGGCCATTGAACCATTATCTGTGAGTGACAAGTGGCAATACTTTCATGTGAACAAACTGACATCAGGTTCTGATGATATGACTGTTTCATAATGAAAGCTTTAAGCTAACAACCAATATGCGGATATGCTAGCAATAAAAAGTCAGTCAAATCGAAGCTGGTTTAACCGGGACAACAAAAACAAGGAAGAAAACGTGTGCAAAACAGAACAAAAAATCCAGTGAAAGAGACTGCTCCTTACAAATCAACCAAGGGTGGTTAGAGGAGCAGATGCTGAAACTTAGGAACAAAATCAAACAACCAGTGTTGAGCAAGCAAACCCAGAAACTGCCAGGCAACAGAAAATGGATATCTGCCTCTACTGCATCCAGTGTGCGGAGAGGGCAGAAAACAGTGCATTCAAAATCACGAAACATGTAAGAATAAAGAGGAACAGCCCATTTCACCAGGAAGGAAAAAAAATCCAGAGGGCCGTCATGGTCCAGCTGTGAGAAAGATGTGTTCCAAAAAGAGAAGGAAGTTTATGTACGTGGAAACAGACCACTGGGGAGTTCCCTGATCCTCCTGCCAAGAAGCGGGGCAGACCACCTGGGCCCAAAATCATTCTGGACAGGTCTCAAGCCAACTTGTTCTTTGACCAAGCATTCGAATCCACAGAACAAGACCAGACTGGCATGTGCATTCCCACAGAGGCTTGCTATCATGAAGGGGAGGTCTCTTCATTGTTGATATCAGACGCGCATGCAGCCTGCCATGATGCTGAGCGAAGCAGGTGTTGTGCATTGTGAGAATGAGAACCCAAGTCCTGATTAATGAATTGCCTTCGCAGTTTGTCCAATCAGCACATCCTGAGCATGTACCTGAACTGTCTTTGTCTGGTGAGGCATACACGATTCAGGCCTGTGAAGGGCAGGATGCAGAATGTACTCCTGAACGTTTTATTGATTCAGAAGTTGCAGACATCAAACCCAACATGTCTGAATTGAGTGCATATGTAGAGCAAGATGTAAAACCTTCAGTTGGAGAGTTAAGTGTGATGAATGCCTCTGCAACTTCACAGATCATGCCAGCTTGTACACATCCTCCTGCTGCATCATGGGTTACTGAACTTCAGGACAGATGGAAGTCAGCACCTGTGGCAGCTTTAGGCAAGGTGAATGATTGCTCGTGTTGATTTGCTTCAGGTTTTGACCAGTCACCTTGACACATATGAAAGTGGTCCCCTTTCTGAAGAATCGGTCCAGCCAGTTGTCTGTTCACTCACGACATCCCTATGCGAGGTCTGGTGCTGTCATGCCTAGTAGCTTCAGAGGACGTAAAAGGAAATCCGAAGATCGTACATTCCAAGTACAGCACAAGTACAGACAGGTTTCCAGTTTACTGGAGGATGCTGAAAGACGTCGATCTGATCGAAGGAAGAAACTGCGTTTGACAGAAGAACAAATCAGGCTTGCAGCAGGAGAAGATTCACTGGACTCGGATGTTGATTGGGAAGAAGAATATGTTTTGGTCCTGATCAACCTTCAGTAGTAGACAGGGAGGATGTTAGCTCTGACATTGAGTTTGTTAGCGCAGATTACTCCCATGTGGACCTGAACTCTCAGAGGATCTTACTGGAAGATTTGAGCTTGGGTGCTTATTCCAGTGCTGATTGTTAGTAAAGAAGACCAGATGGAAAAAGTCAAAGGTTCAAGTGAAGTTTCAAACCTTCCTGCTAATCATAACAGAAGTGCAACTAACCTGACCAACAGCCCTGCTGATGGGGCTGCCTAGGGGCGAAGACTGACCGCTTTGGTTTGAATACTCAGACACTCTTCCCACAACAAGTGGGGTCAAAAAAAGTGTACATCGTTCATCAATATTCACCTGCCCTGAGAGGTCAAAGCAGTGTGAAAAGATCATCTCTCCAACCATGGAGGCTTAGAGACAGGCAGCTGTCTTTCAAGTCCGAAAACCCACCTCCCAGTCAGTAGCTTTGCCAGGAAAGGTGCTCCAGTTTTGAAAGAGAAGCAAGGACACCACAAAGTGTCAGCTGCGATGCCTTTTCAGTGTTCATCTGCATCACTACACATGGTCTGGCGGTGCCCAAATCATTCACAGTCAAAGTATCCAATGGTGCTTGTGTGGTGCTGTCAGTGAATGAACAGAATCAAACCCAGCCTGCCCCTCACTGCCTTGAGAATCGGTCAGGAGGCCCCACACATCAGGCACACAAATATTCATCAAGTGCCAGCAGATATGGTGGGCTCATCCATCTCCTAGTCAACCAGCCAATCAAGTTGAAGTGCCCTGTAGGATGTTGGCAGTCTCCAAATCGATTAACCAATCAGGTGGAAGTGCCAATAGGGTCAGGGCTGTCTCCCCTTACCATTAGTGTAAAAACCAGTGATGGGAATGTGTTTTGGTGGAAGATTACCCATAATGAAATGGTTAGAGGTAGTTGCCCATGGCCTTTTTTTCTAATAGAAGATTTCTTCAGAGAAACTTTGTATGGGCAAGGTTGTAGAGCAAGGTTGTAACTCTTAAACCAATCATGTTCTCTTGGTTTCAAATGAGGTGACTGAGGGTGGGAATATGAATTAAATTTTTTATTATAAGAAACAGTATTAGTTCCACCACTTGATGCAGACACAAACACATAATGCATTTCAACCTGATCGGTTTTCTTCGCTTTTCAACCTCTGGGTTCTTCTTCAGGCAAAAAACATTTTTGACAATGAAAATGAAGAATGAGAAACCACTTATCTTCTCATAGTCAGTGCAAAATGGCTGTTGGATGGCCTTTAAGAAGGGTATCATGGGAGTTGAAATAGTAATGATGACAATAATGATAATGGTAACAATGACAGTGATGGTGATATAGTGGCTGTGATGAAAACGTAAATAATAAGAGGAGGGATACTGGTAATCTTTTTTTTTTTTTTTTTTAGTGTTTAGTGTTAATAGTGGCTAAAAAAACACTGAAGGGGAGAAAGGAAAAAGGGGCTCCCTGTGCACACGTATGTATATGCAGAGAGATATGAGCTTTCCTTCCTTCCCCACCCCCTCCCTCCCCGCGTTCGCTCCTCATTTTTCATTGTCTTAAATGGCGTTTGCTTTTTGTCTGAAAAGACCCATGAGGTCGACAATGCATTGTGGTTTGTCCTGTACTCTGTTTGTCTGTAAAAGTAGTGGAAGTAATACTGTTTCAAAATCATGTTCTCTATTTATGAAAAACAAACTGGTTAAACTGAATGTCTAGTTTGTTTCACAGAACAATGGTTTTGATGAAACACCAAACACGTGATGATATTGACAGTCACTGTTAAATTAATCAAAATATGATACAGACAAACATATCCAAAATGATCATGATGTTTGGTAACAGGACATTCTTGCAAGTCAACTTTTCCCTTCTGTTTACATCAAAATACTAGAAAGACAATGTAAGAATGACAAAAAAAGGAGTCAAGTTTGGTTTGTAATTTTTGTTTTTTGTTTTTTTTTGTGGCCAGTGAGCAGAAGTTGGAAAACTACTGTAAAGAAGTTTTCTGTGGAAGAACATTCATTTTGGTATTCTATAGTTAGCAGCCCTTATTCAAATCCTCACAAGATGAATTGCTTTGAAAGAGAGTTCTTCAGTTAAATTTAAAGTCAAATTTATGTTAAGTTTGCCAGATTAATTGAATAACATTTGTAAAATATAGAGGTGTGTTTTCTGATTTACTTCTTAGAATCACTTTGATTCCTTGGCTGAAAGACAACAAGATGGAGCGAAATCATGTTTGAAGGCAGGTTTGTGTGTGTTGTTCCCCACATTTAATCTTTGCACTGACGCATGCGAACAGAAAACCTGGTTGTCTCTCTTTTAGAGTATACATTTCTGAACTGGAAAAAGTTTTTTTAGTTTCTGCTTGAGCAGACGAGAGTGATACTGAAAAATTACTCTTTGTACATGATTGTTTCCCCCCCCCCTTTTTTTTTTTTAAGAAAACAGGTGGTTTGTCAGTCTTGTCTGGTCTAATGTCTTGTCCAGTTGAGTTTTCCTTGAAAATTTAAGAGAGAGTTTTGATGTTTTCATACTGGTGTAAGCCCATCCTTCTTGTGTTGTGAAGTAGTGCCATGCAAATTCTGACATGGCATGTGATATTCTGGGGAATTTGTATGCGTGCTTTGTTGTAAAGATAGCTGTTCAGTTGAGCTATTGTGAAGATAAAAATAACTATCATAACAAACCGTTGGAATGTGACATTTTTGAGGTCTGAGTACTGGTGAAGTGCTGTGCTGCATACAGTTTCAATATTCCTTCAGTGGCATATGCTTCCTACAAGGTCAGGACTTTGAGTGACGCACCTGACAGGAGACTGTAAAGTTTTGACCTGTCAGGGTCCAGTGCAAAATCAGAAGGAAAACGGTCATGCGTCAGACACATTGACACAAACGACACGTGGGGAACCAAATGGTAAAGGGTTCATCACAATGACGGATTCATAATTTATTGCAGCTTGCTGTGGCCATAGCAGTGAGTAAAGTTCCGATTGTTTCCGGGATTCCCTGTCTGACCAGTTCCTAGGGTTGTGTGATTCATTCACTCTGTCTTCATTTCTATAAGGGGTATTCTCACCCTGGTGTAGGACAGTTTCATAGGGTGAAAACCACATTCCTTTGCCCCATGCAGTGATCAGTGTGCAAGTTTTAAGATTTTCAGGTAATAATTTCTTCAGCTTTACTCAGTCGCTTGAGGCCAGCCTGCACATACCTATTGGAGCAGTCCTTTTGCGTGCTCTTGTTGGAAGTAGTGTGACTAGTTCAATGAGGCGTAGCAACAACCGTAACACTCTTTTCGGGTATAATCATCCGAAAGCAAGTTACCTGTGTTAGAGGGAGCAGCCATGCATTGTATGGTACGAAAGAGCCTCATAGTGGAGTACCGTATAACAATGACCGAATTTGTTTCTCATCGTAGTGTCACGGAATGTGCGTTTGCCTTGCGATCGTTGTCGAGTCTGTTTACCGCATAAGAATCTGGACATTTGAGGATAGTATAGTAAAGCATACAGGGGATTTGCACTCTTGAGTGTAAACAAAGCAAATTTGCCTTATCACTGTATGAGACATCAGGCAGTATCTGGTATGCTCATGTTTCGCGATTGTTCCTTTGGCCTGCTCTTTCTGTCTCCCCCATAGCTCGTCATTCTTTTTTTTTTTTTCCCTTTTTTTCTTTGGTGTTGATACCATTCCGTGTCTCTCCCGAGGATGATCCCCACCTGGATTTCTTTGAACCGGAGGAAAAGGGCAGAGGGAAAGATGTGTGTATAGTACATCTTGTTTGATATGGCACAACTTTTGGGCATGCCCTTCCAGGTCACATCCCACTGTTTGGTGCTTCCTCGCCACCCTCCCCCATATTATTACAACAGTGGTACACCGTATGTTATGTCTGGTTCCCGCCTTGCTGTGTGGCTCGGTTGCTCCTTGCTGGCTTCGTACTTCTGACCGCAGCTGAGCATTGCGGACGTTGTGGCGTGCTTTGTGTTTTGCAACTGGAATGTACTTGCGCTGCCATATGGAGAGAGGGATACTCGCCCAACCATCTTTTAAAGGTACAGCCCATGACGCCCGACCTCCGCAGATGGATTTGTAGCTCCAATGGCTGTGAATTTTTTCTGTGCACAATACCGGGGATCACAACAAGGTGGTCCTGTGTTATGTTATATAATCAGAATGATTCCCCTTTGAAACAACGTAAAACTGCGCCTTTATGAACCGCCAAATGGCCCTTGTCACCTCCACCGGAGTTAGGCTGCGTGCCGGGTCAAAGGTGCAGCTCTCCCTTTGGCACTGACGGGCACCTTGCCGCCCTCCCCCCTATGTGTTCCCCTTCCTGGTCTGTTCCAACCCACTGCCTCATGGGGCCTGATGTGAGCATGAACTGAGGCATGATGCCCTGACCGCATTTACGGCACTCATGCTCTCGCTGCTCATTGTTCCGCATCTGCTACCCTGCCCCTTTCCTCCACCCCCCCCCCCCTGGCCTCATGCTGACACTGACGTTCTTTACCTGAACTGCGGCCACTCTATTCTATCTTTCGGACCTCACCGATTATTTACCTCCCCCCCCTGCTGCCCTGTGGCCTCTCCCGAGCCTGTGGGACGGACCTGTATTTGATGCCCCTGAGTCCTGCACTCACTCTGCCACATGCCTCGCGTAGCCGCACTCATGGACTCCCCTGCACGTATTGAGTACAGGCACGCTCGCCTTGACCCCGACAAGTAGCGTGTGTCATTCCGGGAGTGTGCTGCCTGACCCTGCCGCTTTCCGTGCGTCCTCCGCCCCCTAGCCCTGAGTCCCTTTACCTGGAGGCTCTGGCCCTGCAAGCCTCCTTTACATTGGAGTATGCATGGCTGCCTGCTTCTGTAAGTGAGCTCTGCCTGCCATGACTTGTGTCACTGACCCTCCTCGCCAAAATGACGCCATTACCCTGGCACCTGCTTGACGCCTGCCTCACTTTCCCTGCACCTCCGTGCCGAAATAGCTCATTTCCCTGACCTCGTGACTGACATGACTCCTTACAGCGACCTCTGGCCGGACCTGCTCCTTTGCATGACCCTGGCTCCTGAACAGGCTCTTTTCAATGAATCAGACTGGAATTGACATTCACCTTAATTCATACTAATAACCCTGCTTTTTTAACTTGAATGCTGCTTGTAATTGACCCACCTTCCACCTACATCCTCGATAACATGACTCTTGAACTGAATCCTGACCTTAATGCCGGGTACAACTGAACCCCTCACTGAAAAGGACTCCTTTAAACTACGTTTATGACTGCAGCAACTTCATGTACCTGGCTCCCTGCCTGAAATGACTTCTTAAATCGAAGTATGACTGCCATGGACTCCTACAAACTGAGCTCAGATGATGATTGCCAACATTAATGGGATTTTATGCAACTTCTGGACTGTGATTATTTTGGAGTCCGTTTCCACGTCTTTGATTTTTGTCACTTTCACAAGTTAAAAACACTCCCTTTTGCACATCAGTCTTGATGTCAGGCCCTTATCACCTGTTGAGGTGTATGTATGATGATTTTCACTCCTTTCATTGATGTGCCATGTTGTTGATTGCATATTATTAGCATGGGAAAATATGAAAATGAGGAGCTGACAAGGGTATTGTATGCGGCATGTACAACTTGATATGTAGCATATAGTTAATTTTAAATGTTACCAGTATTGAGGCAGTTCAATCTGTTTGAGATGGATCTGTCATTGAGTGCTTAAGATGCTACATAGTCATATGGTAAATCAGTCTGTGGAGGGATCCGTGGATTGAGTGCACCCCATGGTGAAAATCGATTTGTGTATGTATTTCTATTTCATGTATGATAATCAGAAACTGCTAGATGTATGACATTTTTTCTCATTTTTGAATCTCTATGTCTAGATCCTTGTTGTTTGTTTTTTTTTTGTTGGTGTTTGTTTTGTTTTGTTGTTTGTTGTGTTTTTGGCCATGTAGTGACATTTGAAAGATTTGGGTTTAGCAGGGACTTGGGGACAAGTGAGAAGTTTCGGTCTTATGTGATGAAATATTCAATGCATGCGTTCACTGTTCAGTAATGTGATTTCATTGTGCTTTTAGTGTCCATTTGAGTACTCCAACATGAGGTACCATGAGGCAGAGCATGCGCATTACTTTCTCTTTGCGGCAGTCTCCTGATTTTCAGTATGCATGGCCAGAGCTGTATGTTTTTCATAACAAATTCCTCTTTCAGCCTTTTAATATGTTATATTGTAGTAGTCCTTCAGGAGCTGATGAAGACGATGGTCCTTGTGTAATCAGTGATGATGATAGGCAACACATGTGACTCCGAGCCTGAAGTCTGGAAGCACACAGGCACCCACAGGTGTCACATCGATGGTCTGAGGTTGGGACTGAGGAGGACGAGCCCTGTGTTGCCTGTCCCTTGCAGCGGCGAGACACAGTCTTCTGTCCTCTTTGAAGGCAGCTGTTTGCTTTGAAGGGAGGGCTGTCAAAAACTGACTGTCAGCAGCAAGGGTTTTAAGCTTGCGAGGCTGGATGCCGCACCATCTGAGAAGATTGCTCTTAAGGGTATCTTTGTATCTCAGTTTGGGCTTTCCTTGAGCTCACCATACATTAGTTGTCTGGGGATGCAGAGGTCGTCCATTCTGATGATGTGCCCAGTCCAGCGTAGCTGAGCCTTCAGCAACATTGACTCAGTTGCTTGTCAAGCCAGCTTTGTCCAGCACCTCTTAGTGTGTGACTTTGTCCTGCCAGCGTATGCCCATGATCATGCGTAGCGATCACATAATTATGGGAAATGTTCTAGCTGTTTTATATGCTTTCGATACAAGGTCCAGGTTTCACGTTCCATACAGCAGTGAAGAAAAGACTACAGTCTTGTAGATCTTAAACTTGTGTGGATGGCTCATGCATTTCTGCTGGAAGATCTTCACTCTTAATCTTCCGAAGGCCTGGGGGCTTGGCTTTCTGGATCCTGGACATGATCTCTTTGTCCAGTCAGCCATCAGCAGACTTTACTTGCCCAGCTACTTGAAGCTCTCCACGCACTTCAGTTGGACTCCATCAATGGCAATGGCGGCTGGCTCGGCTTTGGCTGTGTTAGGGGCAGCTTGGACCAGGACTCCGTTTTTCCAGACTGATTGCAGTCAACAGCTTGGATGTGGTTGCGCGAAGTGGTCTGACAATGACCTGCAGGTGTTTCTCCTTGTGCACCATGAGAGCACAATCATCTGCCCAAGAAGGGCTTCAAGGATGAGTTTCTCTGGGACTTGGTATGACAGCAAGACAACGGAGGTTGAACATGAACCATCTGAGCAGTACTTGATTTATACGCCCAAGTCCAGATCTTTCACAGCATGAAGAAGGACCGGCATGAAGAACAAGTTGAACACATGGGGGCAGGACACAGCCCCGTTTCACTCCATTTGAGATGTGGGAGGAGTTTGTGGATTCACCATTAGAAAGGACATGTCCAGTCATGTTGTTCATGGAAGTCTTATCAAGGCGGTGAACTTTGTGGACAGCCCAGTTTCATCAGGATGGTCCACAAAGCTTCCCTGGTTGACAGTGTCAAAAGCTTTGGTCAAGTCTATGAAACACTGCATACGAGTTCCATTTGCTGCTCAATGCATTTTTCTGGACTTGTTGCATATATATATATATATAGTTACAAGTGTCTGTGGTAACTTTCTTCCACAAATGTACTGCTCCTTCTTCTTCATTGTCTATTTTCAAATTGCTAAGTATACAAGTTTTAACGGCTCGATCGTTTATGGCACAGTTTTACTTTTCCATTGAGACTAAAGTACAGAGAATGAAATGAAAATAGTTGCTCAATCTAATGAACCTCATTTCATTCTGCTTCACCGGAAACAGCAACATCTCTTGTTTCTCTTGCATCTGTGGGCCAGAAAAAAATTAGTAAAAAGTGTTTTCAGTTGTCTCTTTAAGACCATCTTGTTTGTTCTTTTCTTTCTCCCCTGACATCCTGTTCTCTCTCTCTCCAGTGTTATTTCTCTGTTGCCGCTCATTCCAACCACTCTGTACAGAACCACACACCAGACTTGTTTGGTCACAGTGTCAGCACTGGCATCCATAGGGCGCAGTCACAGTCAGGTTTTGAAATAGGCAACTTGCCAGAGAGGACACCTGCACTACTGCCTGTAACTTTGATGGTGGTTTATTTGTGCTGTTCAGTGTTTTGACCCAAGAAATGTAAACATAACTTACTGATGAGACAGTTTGCTCGTCACGAGCCCCGTGAGAGAGTGTTCCCTCTTGAGGCAGCAATAAAGTTCACTGAACTAGTGTCAATAAACTTGACAGTGCTAATGATTTAGATGTTAACTTGACATGGGCATGGACAGGAGAGAGAATGTGCAACTGCGGTCACTATGAGAGTAGGGCTTAAAGGACACAGAATTTGAGACTTTTTTTTTATCTCTTTAAATGAGAATGTTGAAGATGAAGCTTTGGTGATCATTTCCTAGTCATAGATACATGATAAGGCTGTACTCTAGGCTTCTTTCATAATTCCAGGCATCAGCCAGGCCTAAGAGATACAGACAACTTGTCATGGTGTTAAAAAAAAATTGAGCAACACTGGCAATGCATTCATTGAATGGATAAACTTAAGTGTGTGGATCAAGTCTCCCATTTCAGTGCACACAGCTCGTGGTAGGAGCATGCTGGCAACCACACACCACACACACACACTCACACATCCCACAGTTGAAAACCTGTTATGGGACTTTTAACCCATGACCTACAAGCTCACTCGATACTTGTTTGAAGTGGAAATGGCAGATGTATTGTATGCCAAACATTTTAGTGCTTCTATGTTTTTCTGCTAGCCACCCTCCCTTCTCGTACCACCACCACATCCATGTCTCTGCCTTCATTATGGACTTTGTAGCCAATGATAAACATATGTCCATTGTTTCCATCTTGCCCCACTGTCTGTTATTGGTAATGCTGTAATTTGTCTTGCATTCTTTGCTGTGTTCAGTCCCTTACACTTTGAAGTGGGATTTATGTGCATATGTATTGAATGTGAAAGACAGTGAGTATGTATCAAACTAATTGTTGCTAAGTAATGTAAATTTTTTACCTTGCACTCCTTTCATTTTCAGCTTGGAGTTTGATTCTGCGTACGTTTGTTTTAGATGAGATTAGAAGTTATGAAAGCTCCACCAATCAAAAATGACACAACAAAGGTCTCCTGAGTAACCTTATGTGATAATTCTCACCAGACGCCAATTCCATCTCGGTGTTTTCAGCGAAGTGTCAGATTAACCAGTAAAAGCAAAAAGGTAATGGGTTTGATTGTTAACGAAAAAAGGAAAGACCACGCCATAAATTGAGGGAAGTACAACTTCAAAGGGCTCACAGCTTCAGTTTGGTCCTTCATGAAGGGAAGATTAGAATGTGATTGTATGACATGTGTACAGCAGTGTCCTTGATCCTCAACAAGGGGGAAGGGAGGAACAGGTGTGTGATTACACCACAGCAGTTAATGTCCTTGATCCTTGACTAGCGAGGAGCAGTGTGTTGCATCACAGCAGTCAATGTCCTTGATCCTTCTCTAGTGAGGAGCAGTGTGTGTGTGTGTTTGCATCACAGAAGTCAATGTCCTTGGTCCTTCACTTGGGAGGAACAGGTGCAAGTGCATCACAGCAATGACCTTGGTCCTTCAATGAGGGAGTGTGTATTGGCTGTCACATCTTCTGTGCCCTCTCACTAGATTCATCATCTTGTGTTGCTCAGTCCGGTTCCCTTCTGCGCAACCATGCCCATTTGCTTTCCAGTGTAGTCAGGAATCATCTTCCTGGTTTTTCTCAGAAACATTGCTCAGACACAAGACGAGAGGAAACTCGGTGTGTAGCAGAGGTGCAGTGTGCTGGTGTGAAGGTCCTAGGGCATGCACCCTCTCATCACCACCACCACCCCCTGTCAACTGTAGAAAATTTTGGAGAAAAAAAAAAGTGTAAATATCATGTGCAATCTGGTAGACTCTGGACACTTTTTTGTTTGTTTGTTGTTTTTTCTTTTACTATCTGCGGTAAATGGCAACATTTTCATTGGCTGCAGTCTTTTTGGCAGAAGGGAAGATGGGGGAGAGATGGGGTGGTGGTTGTTTGTTTAGTGACGAAATTCCTTCAAATGGTGAACTATTTTAAGCCCAAACAAAGTCAACTTTACCACCTTTTTGTGGGTCAATTGAAATGTGACTATGTAACTAATATCATGTTATTGTTTCTTTTGAAATTTAGAAGTTTGTGAGTTGTATGAAATTCTATGTATCTTCATATTGAAATTGAAACATGCGCTATCGTGTATTTGAACAGACGAAGACATCTTAATTCCCTTCTCTCCGTAGCCTTGTTCCAAAATTTACTCACCCTTCCCTCTTGCAATATGGGAAGGGGTTGAGTTTAGGAAGAAGTAACTAATTAGTTGTTATTACACACCACACACACACACACACACACACACACACACACACACTCAAACTCATACACCATATTGGTACTTTATCATAAATATGGATTTGTAAGTTTCAGAATATATCACCCAGACTTTATATTCATACCCCATTGCTAATTCTGAATCTTCAGTCAGATGCATTGTTCATGTAATTCTTTTTAGAAGTTTGCTTAAAGTATCTGTGGAAGAACATTATCTTAAAATTGATCACAAAGGCCATAATCAGGAGACAGGTGCTTTTCTTTAGCTGCTTGTTGGTACTCATTTTCACTTGAAAAATTACCGGATCATGTATGTAAGCAGAAGGATGTTGTTCACAGTTCTTTGATAATTTCTATGTAAAAACATGAACATTTTCATGTTCAATTTCATTGTTGCTTGATGTTTAAACACTGATGCCATTTCATCCAGATGTATGAAAAAAATGACAGTAATGTATTTTCTCAGCTCATCCTTGTTGAGATATAAACATGTGTTTCAGTTCATTTTCTGATGGAGAAAAAAATTGTGTTTGAATGCCTTTTAAGATCAGAGTTCTCACACTCACTTCCAGCAGCAACCGAAAACCAAAATACTTTTCAATCATTTCAGTAATGAAATCATTAACAAGGATGAACTGTGCTCTATCAAACAAACACAGTCAAACACAACGTGTGTTTGTAAAATGGCGTTACCACATCACGTCAACACTTAGTGTGTTTTGTAAAATTGCACATATTTTACCACACGTACCACATCCATTTCTTACATTAAACTCCTATCCTTTACACTGCAACCATGTCGTTGTTGTGTATCATGATTTGAATTTTTTCATCGCCAGGTAATACCCTTGAAACTTGACCCCAATGACCTATAAAACTGTGCAATCTCCAGTCAAATGCCCAGATGTATAAGCACCTGCAGGAATGTGAAAACCCTGCAAGATACCAAGTTTTCATCTGAAATTCATTAGCTCAGGAACACGTTCTAGCTCAATAAAAATCAATAGGATAATTTAGAATTCTGCTGGACATATATTAGGACACTTTTTTTTTTCACGATACAAACGCTTAAGAAAAACATTATATTCATCTCTCAAAGTCCAGTTCCATTTGTCAAAAAAACTTGAAAGGAATCAAAACATTTGTTCAAAGTGTCAAAGGACGAGGTATGGAAGATTTAGTGTCCAGTGTGTGGCACTTAGATGAATCACTGAAGATGTGTGTCAGCAATCCGTGTGTGTTCATAAATGTTGGATCACAATACACACAAAAAAAGTTATATGGGGGCTATACTGCACACTTCCTTTGACACTTACCCAAACACAAAAGAGAGACAGATATTGAAGATGTGTTCTTTGCTGGATTGTATGTCAATTCCATTTTCACTTGCTAATACGGTAGAACTGGTAATGGTATATACAATTTTCATGAAAAACAAAAGCAATGGTTCTAGCTTTTCTTTACTTTTCAAATCCTTGCATTTATCAAATCCAACAAATACAGACACCAGCAGTGTTGCTCAGAAATGACGAGGTACAAAATAAACCAGAATCCACAGCACTGTTCCTTTTTTCTTCTTTTTTTTTCTATTTCAATCTAGGCTCCATTCAATTTGGTGTAGGAAGTGTTAGAAGCCAGAAAATCCCAGTGTTAATGATAGAATTGAGCCAACGATTTTCCAGGCATTAGACCATATTCACCCAATTCCAATATAGGAGCTGTAGCAGTGTATATGTGGACCGTATTTTATATGTACTGGGTTGCATTTCTGCTTCATTGCTACTGTGACCTATTTATTTTACTGGTGCCAAGTATATCTTGTCACCTGATCGACCCTCTGCCAAATTATCATGGAAGGGACAGCACTTATTCTACATGCGGCTTCCTTTCTTTTCCCTGCCTGTAACTTTATTAAGATGCATGTTTATCAAGCCTACAAATTGTTACTAGTCTCAAGTTTTGAAACAAACTGAATATACATTTAAAGCGTTTTATGGAGTTTCCAATTTTAAAATCCTCCATAACTCAAAAGGCATTATAGAACATACAACTATGCACTTTTGAAATGAGTTGCATATGTAAGTGTTGTGAGTGTACTAGAATGAGCAGAGGACATGTCATTTTAGTACAATATTTTCATTTCACCGTTTCACATTGGACATCAGCAAAACAAACAGACAAGGAGAACCGAGAGAGGAGTTTACACTGGAAACTCAAGGAAGATCAAGTTTACTGCTCTCTCTTTTACAATCTCATTCTTTCCACACAAAAAAAAGACAAAAAAAAAAAAAAGACAGATGATGCCTACATGACTCGTGTTGAATACACACCACATGAGAATGAATGTGGAACAAATGGGGACAGAGTGATGCATGCGATTCCATTCCTAAAACACAAAAGCACATCATACACACTATATGCACACCACACACACACATACACAGAGGATTCCAGTAAAACTCTACAGCTGTCTGTCTGCTGAGGTACCTTGATACTACCCACCTGAAAGGTGATGGGCACATTCCACTCTCTGCCAGTGTCCCTATCCCCCACCTCCCCATCCCATCACTGGCACCTGGTGCATATATATCGACTGTTTTCAAAAACTCTGAGGAGCAGTGGTCAATTCAGTGAACGTTTTCTCTCTCTACTTTCTCTGCTGTTACACTACACTTCATTCCTGCTCCTTTTTACCTACAGTAAAAAGTTGAGTCAGTCGCCTTAGTAATCAAAACACTTCAACAATAATTCACCTTTTCTTTTTATCAGATATGTGCAGAAGAATCCCAAATGTGCATTGTCAGAAACTCCAAAATCATATTGATTTCGAGAATCTTACACCATATACAAAATGTTCTATTGTACCTGATGCTTGCATTTGTGATTTTTTTATGATAAGCACTGTTTTCAATATTTAGGGATTAATGTTACATGTACAATGCATTCCTCTAATTTCAGAACACATTTTCTTTTTATAGTGGAAACAAAGACTTTTATTTTCTGAGCTGTGCAGCTTCACTTGCTTGATCTACCATACAAGATTTAACTTGCAAAGCCTTATTTATCTGTGTTTGGGAAGGTATATCTTTGTTCTATATCTTAAAATATAGTTATTGAAATCAGGATCTCTGCTTGGCAGAGATTGCACTGAACAGTCCTACCTTCACAGAATGTAATTTGCCTGCATCGCTATATTTGTATTAATATGTGGTCTGTCTTTCATCGCAGTATTAAGCAGCAGGTGATCACAGTTTCAAAGAAACTGTCACTTTTGTAATACTGAAAACATATCTGAAAATATTACATCATGCAGGAGATGGTTGTATAGGTCTTATTAATCTTTTTTTCTGCCAAGTTTGGTCATGCTAGGACATGCCAATGTTAAAGTTTATCACACACACACACACACACACACACACACACACACTAACACACACTAACACACACAGCCAAAACAGGGTGACTGCATAAACTCATTTTGTTTACACATGTGAGTCATCAACAGAGAAAAAAAAAGTCTATACATTATGAACACATGGAACTATATCCCATCTCCTTTGAGAAGACAAAGAGAGATTGCAGAGAGAATGTTCTACGGGAAGCAACAGAAATTCAGGCCAACACCACCATCGGGATCAGGTGTAGAATCTGATGGTACTGTCAGCCCCAGCACTAAAGACCCAGGGCTTTGTGGGATGGAACTGACAATCCATGACGCCCAGTTTGTTGGTCACTTTGTGCCCATGCAGCACTTTCACTGGCACAATCAGTGGGTTCTGTAGCAAGTCACTGCAACAAGAAAGCATGAGAGAATGGTTATACCACACTAGCCCCTGGCCTAACTGCTTCTTATGTACAAATATAGAAATTTCTGTATGTATTTTGATTATTAATCACTATGACAACAACATCATGTGAAATTTCCTCTACTGGCATCGCCAGACCTGCTGGTTATTTCAGCCTGCCATGTGAATACTTCTGCAATTCATGATTCTGATAAAAATTTGCTAATGGATGCCTCTTAATACCTTTACCAGCACACAGGAGTTAGCAGCTTCAATAACAGCAAAGCAGAAACATGACTAACATCACTGTACAAAACAGTTCTATGACTGATCATATACAGTAACCAGGGCCACTAATATATCAACAGTTTACATTAACATGTAAACTGTTTCTGCCATATGGAGTTCATGCACATCTGACCAAACAAAATTTTCAGACTTTACCCACCCATGTAAGGCTGAAAATGTCTATCCTTAACTTCAATTACTGTTTAAAAGAAAAAAAAACAACTTTATAATTAGTCCTCAGCACACAATTCATGCTACAACTGTCGTTCTCAACATGTTCATTTTGGGGAGTCTCGGAAATAAAAGGAAAAATAAAAGGAACATCTATGAGGCAAGGCATGCAGGCACAACCAATATGTGGGTACTGCAATCTGTCATTTCCACATTACATGACTGATATTCACAATGCTGCTTTGCTGACAGGGCTACCTGACATGCAACACTGCATTACCTTAGAGACTGAATGCAGTGTATTTACTTTCATGTTGAAAGTAGTCTGTGTTCACTACAGACTAAATCACAGACTAAATCACAGAAATCGCATATGATTATAAATTATTGCTTAAGTCTTCACCACCAAATTTTCAATTCTGCATAATGTATCTATATTTCTGCAGTCCTGATGGGCCATTTGTCTTATATGTCTTGATTCCACGCAGTCGGGCCAAGAAGAAAATCGGTCTGTTTAGTTTTCTGCTGCCCCGGCGCTGAACCTGCTCGTGACCTTCACCGCTTTGATAAGCGCTGGCATCAGGCGTACACGTGCACGCACGTGGTCATCAGCGGCAGACTGAGTACTGATTTTTTGTGGTGAAAGTTTTCTCTTGTGATTAATGCATTATTCTTCTTCCACACTTCATAACTGGATATGATTAACTCTGGGAGTGATTTGTGTGTTGTGATTCTTCTTTGTGCCGCTTGATATAACTTCGGTTCATACCGCGTTCTTGAGTTTTGTGTGTGTGTGTGTTTTTTTTTTTTTTCGTGGGTGTTGTTCATCAGTTGCGGAGACTGACTTGCCAGGCGGCCCGGTCAGTGTGGCACAGTGCGTGTGTGTGTGTGGTGTGTGTGTGTGTGTGTGTGTGTTGTTGTTGTTGTTGTTGTTGTTCTCTCTCTCTCTCTCTCTCTCTCTCTCTCTCTCTCTGTCTCTGCATACATAAAAGTATGTGTAACGACGCGCTAATGGTTTTAAAGTTGTTTTTTATATATATGTATAATATATTCCATACAGCCGGCATTGCTCCTCTCGTTTGAACACCCCACACACATCATATATATATATATATATATATATATATATATATATATATATATTTTTATGATATAATTTCCATATATATGCCTTTTGAGAATAATTGATGTCCTGTTTCCCCTCTGTGTTTTCAATGTAAGTGAGAGTTGTTAGTATGTGATTGATATGTAACGGCGCTCACTCTAGTCCTTTTCCCTCAATAAGTCTGAACAGTGCCACAGACATGGCATGGCACGTGCTCAACGCGCGATGTGTGTGGACAGATTCTGCACCGTGCCCGTCAGTGGTCGGTCGTCGTGCGGTGGAGCAGGCATCTCTCGAAATCAGCCCTCGCACCAGAAACACAGAACCAAAGCAAGGACATCCTGGTCAGTCGCGTGGTTACGGGGAGGTGTGGCGCTGTAAGGAGCAGACAACCTCACACATTGGTGTGACTGTATCAGTACTTCTCCCCCCCCTCCTACCCCCCTCCCCCCTTCATCTCCTGTCACCATTCCTGTGTATTTTACCCGTACTCAGCTCGCTCAACTTTTTTTTTTGTTTTTTTTTTTTGGTAGTTTATAATTATGTGCATAGTACCATTCACGTGAAATGACTCGAATTAATTTTTGTTTGTTTACATTTGATCCGTCAAATCAGGAAGAACCTTTTGCTGTCGCGACCTCCAAATCTTTTATTTTTTCTCGGCTCGCCCCATGGAGATTTTTTTTTTTCAAATGTTTCATGTATTGATTGAACCAGGTCACTTTGACCTACAAACGCCAACAATCTAGTCACCGCTCATGAGACGAAGTGTGACGCATCCCTTGACGCTGACGACAGGTTGGAGGTGGGGGCCGGGACGAGGCGAGTGGGAGTGTGCAGTGGTGTGCGTTTCCCTTCTTTTGGAAACAGCCGCTTTCCTGCACACCACATTCGGTCCGACCGGTATAAACGGTGCAATATTCTATGCTCCCGCTTTCTTCTCCTGACTCTTCTCTCCACCCCCCACCCCCACCCCCCCCCCCCCGAACTCCCCTTCAATCCCTCCCACACGTAATCTTCCCCTCCCCTCCCACTTCCTTCCACCACGCCACCTCCCAGTCCTGTACCCCAGATCACCTCCCCAAAAGATCTTGACGATTGGAGAGGCAGCGCTTATCACCCTTGAATGTTTATGTGGGTGGTCACTTTTTTTTTTTTTTTTTTTTTTTTTAAGCAGTGGCATCCGGGTTCACCATGCTGTGGCTACATCCATTGACTGTTTGGACTGCTAGTTGTCTGTTTTTGGGCTCAAATTATGACTATCATTTTTATACATAAAAAGATGTGCATTTGTTCGTGTTTTTTTTCTATGTCGATAGCCGACCACTATAAACATTTCGAGCTCTTTTTTTTCCACATCCCTACCATGTATTGTCAACCTGGTGCAATGTTGAGGGAAGGGAGAGAACGGGATGATGTCACTGGTTTATGTCAGTTCATCGGGAAAAAGTTTACATAGCTTGGAATCGGACTGTTTACTGTGCATACATCAGACAGGTAGCAGTTTATATTCCAGTTGTGTAACCGTTCAACAGAAGACCTACATTCCAATTGTTGTACAGCAACCAAGATGGACCCACTCATATATCCACAGCAACCGGCGATTTTGTGGTCCAGATCATGCGAACTCAAGCAAGCAGACGTGACGAGTTCCTTCTGACCCCTTTCTCCTTTGTTGTTGTCATCTTTTGGTACGCCCCGTGAATTTCGTTTCACACCCTCCCCGTCATTATAACTCGTTGCGGTGGTTTTTAACCAATGGTTCGTTTCCATTCTGTATTTGAAGATGGGTGTCTTGGCTTCACGGGGTGCCAAGCTGTTTGTTGTTCCTCGTTGCCCATCTCCATCCTCCGGCTCCAGGCCAGACTGGCTTCAGCAGACACTGGTTTTAGCGTTCAGCTGCCTTTCTCTCATATCTGACATCCCAGATTGACACACTGTGTGTACGTGGTTTCTTCTGCACCGTCATTGTTTCCCACTCCCCCGCCCTTCCTTTTACCCCCCCCCCCCCCCCCCCTCGTCTTGAAAACTGGCCGCCACCCTTTAAAATTGGCTCTGCCTTATGGTTGGAAACATATCTGATTCGTATTGCCGCTGTTTATTGTACCTAAAATGTTTATTCCTGTTGGGTATTTCATATGTTTTGCATGTTTGTGTTTTGCTTTGGAACCAGCGTGTGATGAAGTATGATGTGTGAGGATTTATTCGGATTTCTTTATATATATATATACGGCTATATATGAAAACCTTTTTTTGATTTTGTTTGTTTGTTGGTTTGTGCAGGTTTTGTTTATTAGCTCAATGGAATTCGACAAACCCACATCTGTTGATGTGTTTACTGTTCAACATTCCATAATCGTCGTCAGTAAGTGAGCTTACGGAGAACCAGCTGAAGGGGGATAGTACGATTTTTAAATCTTCACGGCATGCAATTCAAAGTTTGTCATAGATTATCGGACTTGTTGCCCTTCGGGCAATAGAGGATTCTTCTAAGTTATATTGGATAGAAACCTGAAAAAATAGGAAACTGATTTTGGTCGCCGCCTTGACGATTTCTCTATCTGTCTATCTCTCTGTCCTCTCTCTCTCTCTCTCTCTCTCTCTCTCTCTCTCTCTCTCTCTCTCTCTCTCTCTCTCTCTCTCCCCCCCCCCCCCTCTCTCTCTCTGAAAACGCCCAAGACCAACAAAGATTTTGATGAGTGAAATGCAAGCAGGACGTTTTCATTTCTTGTGGGAGAATGCGGAAAATCTTACAAACTTTGAAACAAAACACATCTCAAAGACAATCTTTAAGTAATATAAACAAAATCGAGTGTGTGTGGGGGGGGGGGGGGGGGGGGGGGGCATAGGAGTTTTTCACTGCTTAAGGTTTCAAATCACTTAGATTTGAAAAAAAGAATAGTATTTTTTTTTCTTTTTGTTGTTGTTTGAGCAGTAAACTTTTTTTTTTTCTTGTTTTGTCGTCGTTATTTTAATGAAAGCAGAAGATAATTGGTCAGTATATTTGGATGCTTAGCATGAAAACATTTTTTCATCTGATGTTTGAAAAGAGGCATAGAAAAACATTTTATTTTCATCAGCAACGTAATCAGTTGATGAAATAGTTTCTGCATTCCTTGGGAATAACATTAACATGCTGTTTCTTTACAAGCAGTACATTGTTTATCGTTTTGAGTTCAGTGAAATAAGTACAGACCAACAACATAGTGATTGTCATGTTGTCCTTAATTTGGCCTAAGCATCCTCCCTCCCTCTCCTCACCATTCTCTCTCTCTCTCTATACATATGTATATGTCTGTATATATATATATATATATATATATATATATATATATATATATATATATAATATATATCTATACACACACACGCACACACACACACACACACACACACACACACACACACACACACACACACACACACACATATGGTCTATCCATTCACACTTTCGCTTTAAAATTGATATTTCTAATGACGCATGATTTTCTTTCTAAACTACGCTGGGTACGCATCAATACTTTGTTGCTTCAGCAAGACCATAGGCATGTAAAGAAACAGATTTGTGATGCGCTTATGCCTAGACCGTGTTCATTCCAGTTTTGTTTAAAGGAGCCTCAGATCGCTCTGTGGGTATTCATTTTGGTTTCTATTGAAGACAGTCTGTATACTAAAAGAGAGCAACATGATGCTATTCTTACAGGTAAAGCGTCATTGCAAAAGCACGATTTCTGAATTTCTGATGTGTACCGACAGACACAGGCAACATGCCGCCTCGCCAGATTCCGTGGAGTACAGGATGGACTGTCCATATTGGAGTACAAATTTGTAACGTTTCGGTTGCAGTTTTTCCTTGATAACCTACCCAAACTCCCACATTGCATCGGCACGTAGGTGTGGGTAGGTGTATATGCACCTTCCGCTCAAACCTTCATGGGCATTAATAGCACGGCAATGTGGATAACTGTAACAGCTGTCAACAGTGTCGATTTAAGAAAATGATGATCGAACGTCAGCAGAATTGATTTTGAAAGTGGCATGCCAAATGAAGTTTGCTTTGGTTCTTTGTAGGTTTGCCTGATGATGCACCGCGTTTCGGCATGCCAATTCAGATTGCACATCCCGCTGGCAGCCTTTTCACCGGACTCCGCAGCTTTGGTCATCAAGTTGAACCAAGCAGTGTCTGTTCCCTGCTCGCTCAGATCTCAGGGTAACTTCCGGTCTGCGTTTTCCTCGCCCCCAGACGTGTCTCTGGCCACATCTGTCGAAGATGTCATCGTGGTAAAATCACTGTCACTGTTGATTGTTTGCGCGGTTTTAGTGGCGACCTCCATCCACTCCAAAGGGACTTTCACTCTGCTTCTTCACCTGAGCAATCACTGTAAGAAACAGGGAGGTTTGGCGCGTGAAACCCTGCGAAAACTGACTCAGTTGTGCACAACTGAAGACCCTCAGCGGCAGCGCAGAGTCTCCTTTGACGGGTGTCCTTATGGCCGCTTGGCATGCATAGTTACCTGTGGACTGCTTCGCAGGGCAGAACAGAGTGTGAGTGTTGTGCCAGGGAGGATGGGAATGGGAGACGTCAGAGCAAACGCATTTTAGATAACTAGGCAGATGAGACAATGAAGAGCGTCTACAGATATGTTAAGTTGTCTAGCAGCTTTTTCTTGTTTATTCCATTTCATGGGTTTCTTGTGGATCTAGTTTGTTCATGATTTGGGGATGGGTTTTGGTTGTTTGTTTGTTTTTTTGAGACACTTTGATGCCTCAGGTGTTTCGTGGAACACGCAACGCGAGTGTGGAAGCGTTGTGGCTTTGAAAATGGTTTTTGTGATTGCTTTTCCTGTGAGAATAATGAAGTGCCGACCCGCCGCAAACATGTTCTTGTTTTTATAAGCGTGCCCAAGATATTTTTTCAAGCGTTATTTTTTTGAGAAAGCATTCCATGCAAAAGCAAAATGTGTGTGAACCTCTGTCCGTCAACGTCACATTTCACTTGACTTTACGTATGGCTGGCATGATTCATTTCAAACAAATAGGATAACATTATATTGGCATCAATAAAGCAGAATCGTGTACGTTTGATGATCCTTTATTATATGCTTTTTCCACTAATTCCTTTTTTGTCTGAAGCATTTTTTTTTAGTTTGGAAGTACTATTTGTTTTTACTTTGAATGTTTCAAAGTCACATTTCCCTTGGGTGTACTCGCAGTTAGCATCATTGGTTTTAAACAAAGTAATATGGTGTTGATATCAATAAAATACACATATATTTTTGACTGTAAGATTAGAGGACCCTGTGTTACATGCTTGTTTCACTAACTTCTTTTTTATCTTCAGCATTTTAGAGTTGGGAGTGCTGTTTATTTGTACTTTAAATGCTCAAACTAAAATCAGACTGCAGAGTATCATATCAAGTATTGCTCACAGGAAAGTGTCAAACTGATTACATATATATTGTGTTAACAGCAGACGTTTTACTCGCTGAGGCGAGATGCTTTTTTTTCCCAAAGAAATGATGATGAATGGAATACCTGTCCATGGGCTTAGGGAAGGAGTTTGTGAGGGTTACATATGAATAGACTGACGAAAGAAACACAAACATGTTTTCCCTTTGAACTAAGTAATCGCCTCATATCCCGGTCCCTTGTACTAATCCCCCCAGTGTTATATAACCTAGACTGAATTCACTTTTCCCATAACCAAATGCCAACGACATAGCCAACAGGTATGGCCTGTTTAGTTGAAGATGAGTTTGTCATCCGGCACCCTGAGGGCCTTTCAGAAGACTTTACCCATTCTAGACAGAATCGGTACATGGCAGAAAAAAAAAAAATAGTAATGAAGAGGCCTGGAGATAGAAAACAAAGCCTAGAAACTGAGTCCAAGAACAAGCAACCAGGTGCGCGAATAGCTCATAAGAGATTAGCGCATTAAACAGAGAGGAACAGAGAAAAGGTTCGGAAGGGTAAAAGCTTTGGTACTATGGTCCTCAGTTTACATTAAAAAGAGAGTGAATAGACACAAGTAGGGGGAGGGGGGATCTTTAGTGCTAAGGGCATTCAGTATATTGAAAATAGAGAGTGAAAAGACAATGTGGTGGGGGAGGGAGATCTATAGTGTCAAAGTCTTCAAAGTATTAAGAAGAGAATGAATCGACCAGGGGGGGAGGGGGGGGGGGGGCTGGGGGCTATCTTACATAGGTCTTCAGTGTATTAAGAAGAGAGTGAATAGACAAAGCAGTAGGCGCGAGGGGGAATCTGTAGTGCGTAGGTCTTCATTGTATTCGGAAGAGAGTTAATAGACAAAGCAGTGGAAGGAGGGGGGGGTGGGGGGACCTAAGCGAAGCGAGGACCTCTGAGACGTAGGTCTTCACTGTATTAGAAAAAGTGAATAGTCAAAGTAGCGGGGAGGGGCTTCTGTCTTACGAAGATTTTCAGTGCATTATGGAGTGAATGGACAAAGTAGTGTGGGAGCGGGGTCTATATCTTATGTAGGGTCTTTACTGTATCAAGAAGACAGTGAATAGACAAAATAGTGGGGAAGGGGGTGGGGGGAGTCTGTCTTTCGTAGGTTTTCATGGCATTCAGAACAGGTGAATATAGAAAAGTGTAGGGGGGGGGGGGGGGGGGGGGGGGACTTTAGTACTAAGGTCTTTACCGCATCGAGACGAGAGTGAATAGACAACGGTAGTGGGGAAAGGGGGGGGGGGGGGGGGGTCAATAGCACTGAAGTCGTCACAGCATTACGAATCGAGCGAATTAGGAAAATGGTAGGAGAGGTGGATCTTTAATACTACGGTTTTATTGCATCAAGAAGATAGGGAACAAAGGTGATGATGAAAATTGGGTTTAGGGGGGGGTGGGAGTGGAGTTTGTGGCATCAGTGCCAGAGAGGTAAAGACCTGCCTGTCACTGCATCAAGAAGAGAGTGAACAGAGGGTACAGAGGAATGAACCCTGCGCAAAGAAGAAGTCTTGAGACTGGTCCCCAGCCGTCAGTGCATGAAGAAAAGAGGGACTTGGAGCGGAACCAAGTGCAGATAATTCATACACCTTTATACATTCATAACTGTTTGAATCTAGAGATGCAGAAAGGAGAAGGAACCTCCGATGTGAAAGAGAAGATGTGTGAGCATTTCACGGCCCTGAACACATGTAGAAGAACCGAAACAGACCGCAGCATTGTGGGAATGACAACTGACCCTATTTTTGAAAGATACCGGAAGTAATGGATTTAACACGGAACTGTTTGTCAGTTTGAATTTCATATCATACATTTCTGTCTAAACAGTGTGGTGATTTTGTTTTGGAGGGGGTGGGGGGATGGGGATGGATGTGCTTTTCTAAATGATTTTGTACCTTTCATTATTACAAGTCTAACGTTACCTGGAGTGCGTAGACTTGAAACAGAGCAATTGAAATCAAGAAAGAGACTCAAAATTGATCGCCTTGTTCTGCTGTTTGCTTTTTTACACATTTAATGGCGTTGTTATAGACGTTTCGCTGTTTCATGGGTAGTTCTTCTCTTGAAAGAAAATACACAGTTTCATGTCTGCACATATTGGCAGTTCTACACGACGAGCTCGCGAAATGCTGAGAGTTGTTATTGGCTCCCTCTAACTATTAGGAGCTGCGCGTTGGTAGAATTAAGTGTAGTGTTGTGACGGCTGTCCTGTTCTTTGTGCCAAAGGACGTTATTATTTGAACAAAACCAGACAAATCCTGATCACGACCGAGCTGTTTCCAAACGATGAGACCTCGTCGCCCGTGCAGACCTAACTGACCTACCTTTACTTCACCGCAAGTGCTGTTTCAGTTTTGCACGTCACACTGGAGACCGCCCTTTCCGTCTTTTGCCATCAATCCCACAGCGTCACGGGAACCACATCGGAGCTGACACATGTATTGTACACACGTCAACAGTGGAAAGGTTGGAAATGAAATAGGGGTCATCTCTAAAGACAAAGACAGACCAATAGGCATCGACTTCTTGAAAATAAAGTACCACATTATACGGAAAGCGTGCTCTGTCTTCAGAAGGTCGGGAGATAACGCCTAGGCTCTATTATTCCCACAGCTGATAGGATCAAAGAGAACGAAATGTAAATTATACTTAAAACTATTATGTATGATTATTACATGTTACAAATGGCAGACGTAACCGAAAAAAGCGAATACACAGTTATCTATCAGACACACTAGAAAATAAAAACACTGAAAAATTGAAATATTTGATATTAAGCACACACACACACACACACACACACACACACACACACACACACACACACACACACACACACACTATCCACTTTTTGGCACAGTGAAAATAAAGATAGCGCCGACATCAACTTCCAACATTACAACAGATCAACGCATACAGAATTATGCAAAGAAGCAAAGTTTTATTTATAACCATGATCCTAAACTAATCGTCTGGTGCGGTGATAAGCAACCTAAAGGACTGTTTTGATTCATACTTGCCTTTGCGATCACAAAACTGTTGTCAGCAGGAAGAAGTGTTTGAAGTGACGCTTTTTTTTTTAGGGGAAGGGGGATGTTTTAGACAGAATTTAAGCACCTCTCCCTCTCTCTCTCTCTCTCTCTCTCTCTCTCTCTCTCTCTCTGCCTCCGTGTGTGTGCGTGTTAATGTGTATCCGTCTTGTTAGCCAGCTCCTCCGACATGCTTTAAAGACGATGATTTGTGTTCGCTGCATTTTGAAATACTGCTTTT
>JADBJO010022090.1:0-2500 GCA_016801955.1 Conus betulinus
TTGAAGTATTACTACATATATATATATATATATATATATAGAGAGAGAGAGAGAGAGAGAGAGGAGAGAGAGAGAGAGAGAGAGAGTTTGTGTGTACGCCTTGTGGTTGGCGTGGCGACTATTGATATTCTTGCATTTTTTATTGTTTGTCTGATGGCTCAGGCAGCATACTAAAACAAAAAGTGTTGTTTCTGTTGCCTGGCTGTCAATGTTCGGGTGAGTGGGTGTGTGTATGTAAATTGGAAACGTCGTTCATGCATCCATAATTTCTGTGTGTGAGTCAGTCAGTCAGACACCTGCAGAGACACCACTCATTCCATCCGTAACATGCAGTTAACATCGCTGCTGTTTTGTTGTTGCAGTGGATGTTGGTGTTAGTGGTGTTGATACTATCAACATTGGTGTTCGTGTTGGTGTTTGTTATTGTTGTTGTTATTGTTGTTTCTGTTAATATTGCCATTGCTAGCGTTGCTGTTGTTGTTGACGCTCAGATTGTTGTTGCTGGTGTTTCTAATGATATTGCTGTTGCTTTTTGTTGCTTTCCCCTGTCATATTGATTACTTTGTCTGCTGTGGTTTTTTCTTTCCCCGTGTTGCTGCAGTTGTTTTTTGTTCTTGCTGTTTTTGTTGCTGTTTGGTATGGTTGTTGCAGACACAGCAGTTTGCTGATGACTGACTGTGCTGCTATTTGCTGTCGTGTTATTTGTACGGTTCAGTTTCACTATTGATGATACTATTGTTGGTATTCTATTCACAGCTGAGACGATTCTGAAGAAATCTGAGTAACGAAGACCTACCGACCATTTCATTTTCTAACTTATTTTTTTTTATTACTGAGATTTATAAGGGCCTTTTCCTTTGACGTCACCACCATCACGTTAATGTTCAGAGTGACATCCCAGAGCGAAGTGCGTCACAACAGTACACCACCCACCCCTCCTTTTTCATTTTGGACTGCGCACCGCGCACCTTTGGTTTTTTTCTTCAACCTTCGAATTCGAAGATTGACCGGTTTTTAACCATACTTTAATAAATAAAGATCAGGTACAACACCTCTGTTGCTGAAGCTCTTTTACGTATACGTTGACCAGCTTGACCGATAAAGAACTCGGTGTAAGGAAACGACTGTTAGACAATGAAAATCGATGAGAAACGAATACACAAAAGACTGAAAGAAGGAAAAGACAAAAAGTAGGGACTTGAGGGATATGAAAGAAGGAAACAAGAAGAGATGGATAAAGGACATAACTTAATAAAAGAACAAAAAGAAAATAGGCAAATAAGTAAATGTATTAATTAAAAAGAAAGATAGAATGAAAATAGGATAAAAACAGAACAAAAGGAAGGGGACGATAGTAAAATAAACAAAGGAAAAAGAAAGAAAAGAAAGGAGCAGGAAAGAAGGGTGGTGGTGATGGTCTTTCCCTGTCTTTGTGTATCATTTCCTTTTTTCTTCTTCTTCTTCTTCTTCTGTTATTTTGCTTTTTTTCTTTCTTTTTTTGTTTCCTTTCCTTTCTTTTTTTTTTCTTTCTGTCTTTCTTTCTTTTTCTTTTTTTTGTCCTGTGTTTTTCCTTTTTTCTCTTCCCTTTCTTCCTTCCCTTTTCTTCATTTATTTCTCTCTCTCTCTTTTTTTCTTCTTCCTTTCTTTCTTTTCTTTTTTTCCCCTTTTTTTTTTTTTTTTTTCTTTTTTTTTTTTTTTTCCCTCATCTTTCTTTAATCCTTCTAAATCCTTCTGGCTGTCTGTCTTTCTTCCTTCCGTCCTCCTTCCTTCCTTTCCCTTCAGCCTGGTCCTTCATCTTTTTCTTTCAATACCTTTCTACATTTTCTTTTCCGTTCATTTTTCTCCCCTCCCTCCGCTTATTGGTGGTGTAGATAAGAAATGAAGAAGGGGAAACAAAGGAAAAACAGGCGAGTAAACGCAAGAAAATGTGGGGCAAACCTTGAGCAGACATCAGGAGGAGAAAAGTAAGAAAATGAGGGGAAACTTTGGAGACATCAGGGACATGAGGCTACAAGTATGAAAACGAGATGACTGTAGGGGAAAGCCTATAGAGTAAGCAACGGGGGACAACGGGGGGAACAGTAGAAAAACATGGTGAACTATGGGAAACCTTGGAAACGGTAGAGGAAACCAGGGACCGGTAAGACAACTTAGGAAAATGAGAGGAATTTACAAGAACAGTAGCAGAACTGATGCAACAGCGCAAATATAAAGTGGAGAGAAATGCAAAAGAATGCAAGGATACTTGCAGGATTACAAGGATAAACAGGAAGGAAGCAGTATGGGGTGAAGTAAAGGATCACTAACTGAAACTGAACGTTCAACAGAAGGGGAAATTAAAACAACGGTAGACACACAAAACAAAAAATAACAAAACAAACAAACAAAAAAAAAAAAAACCAACAATAGAAAAACATAGAAAACTGGTAATGACAACATGGGGAATAGTATGAAAACGCCTTAAGAAAACCTTTAGACTGCGTTAGGAAAGCATAGAGAA
>JADBJO010022090.1:7500-20000 GCA_016801955.1 Conus betulinus
AGTGGCGGGGAGTTGCTTTTATTATGATCAATTATCAGTTAAAGATTAAGTGCTGGCTCAAATTTATGGCAGGCCTCAACACGGTTACGTGAATGATGTTATAGTTTTAGGCCAAATCCTAATTGTGACGTGTGACAACATGCACAGGATACTGAACAGAAAGCGGCATGACAAATTCATGCGAGAGAGAGAGAGAGAGAGAGAGAGAGAGAGAGAGAGAGAACGAACGAATCATTTTTAATGAGGGAAAAGGCGGAATAAGCACAACATGGCTTTTTTTTTTTAACATCCGGCCCTAAATAAAGGGAAATATATATATATATATATATATATATATATATATATTTGTTAAAATAGTATGGTAAAAAGGAAGTTTTAATATGCCATACTATTTTAACAGATGTTGCTCCCCAAGGGGTTTGAGCACTTTGAAAAATTTTATTAGGCGTTTTTAGTACTATTCTATATATATATATATATATATATATATATATATATATATATATATATATATATATATATATATATATTAAAATAGTATGGTTAAAAGGAAGTTTTAAAATCATCAACAGATCTGTTTCGAGCGCTGGCTCTCCTCAGGATGGTGTTGGGTCGCCTACTGTACTATTTCTACTTTAGTATTTAGGGTTGCTAAGTATGGTTTGCATAGTATTAACCATTTTTCTGTTGAACATAGGTTGCATCTTTTGAAATGTTATTGTATGGTGATGCCCTTTTTATGATTTTCCAGGATATGTTATAGTTTATTTTTTTGTCTTTAAGTCTCCAATATATTTGCTCAGTTCTGTTTGTTTTTGTATTTTACTTTGTTGAATGACTGTTTATGGTTTGCATATCTGGTTTTGAAGTGATTTTCAGTGATCCCTATGTATGTTTTTTTTCATTTTCTGATGTCACAGTGGCTTGGTATACAATGTTGTTATAGAGGCATTGTTGCTTAAGGGACACTGTTCTTTTGTAGTACAATTGCAGGATTTCCTTTCTCACCCTTCTTTGCTGTGTTGCTTTTTTCATTTTGTTGGATGAATCAATTATATTTTTAAGGTTAGGCATGCATGAATATGATAGTTTGATGTGTTCTTGTTGAATATTTTGGACAATTTTGTGTTCTTTTGGGAAGGATGCTGTCAGAATTTTAAAAAATTCTTCCCTACGTTTGTTTTTACTCGTCCATCATATGGAGGGTTGTACCATGTGATTCTTCGATGGTGATTTTTAAGTTATGGTTTTGGAAAATTTGCATAGTTCTTTTTTCTTTGTTTTCAGTGGTTCTTGGATTGTTGTTTAGCGCGGCGAGGCCGTCGTCTCTGTATAGTCCGACTTGCTTTCCGAGTTGTTCTTGGATGTTGGATAGCATGAACAGTCCGACCAGTTCGCATGTTTCGGCACCGTCATACGATCCCATGGTTACATCAAATGTTGAGTTTCTGTTCGTTTTCTAGATCCATGTTTCATTTCTGTTGTAGAGTAAAGTTTTCTTGGTGTGGAGAATGATTTCCATTTCTGACCCTGTTATGTCTGTGTGTGTTTATTACTTTAGTGAGTAGCTCTTCATCTATGGATGGGTAGAAGTCTACTATGTTGAATGTGATGAATACTGTGTTCTTCTGTTTGTTAAGATTTTAAGAAGCAACAAATGCCTCTATAACAACATTGTATACCAAGCCACTGTGACATCAGAAAATGAAAAAGAAACATACATAGGGATCACTGAAAATCACTTCAAAACCAGATATGCAAATCATAAACAGTCATTCAACAAAGTAAAATACAAAAACCAAACAGAACTGAGCAAATATATTTGGAGACTTAAAGACAAAAAAATAAAACTTTAACATATCCTGGAAAATCATAAAAAGGGCATCACCATACAATAACATTTCAAAAAGATGCAACCTATGTTCAACAGAAAGTGTTAATACTATGCAAACCATACTTTAGCAACCCTAAATACTAAAGTAGAAATAGTAAACAACTGCAGGCACAAATGGAAATCGTTGTCAGCAAACGCGCCCTGAACTGTAAACAACCTGAAAAAACCGAACAACACGTGCAGCCAATCCGCACGTGCAAACAGTGACATTAGGCCATATAACACCGGCAGTAGGCGACCCAACACCATCCTGAGGAGAGCCAGCGCTCCAAACAGATCTGTTGATTTTAAAAACTTCCTTTTTCACCATACTATTTTAACAGATGTTGCTCCCCAAGGGGTTGAGCACTGTAAAAATTTTATTAGGCGTTTTAGTACTATTCTTGATATATATATATATATATATATATATATATATATATATATATGGTGCTCGGGTACTTATCCTTGGAATTTATTAGTTTATATATATATATTTGTTGTGTGTTTTTGTTTTTGTTTAGAACAAGGTATTTAAAAGGAAGTTTTAAAACTACAATATTGTTTCGAGCGCTTGCTGTTTTCGGGATCCCGAAAACAGCAAGCGCTCGAAACAATATTGTAGTTTTTAAAACTTCCTTTTAAATACCTTATTCTAAACAGATGTTGCTCCCCAAGGGGTTGAGCACCTTTGAATTTTTATTAGGCTTTTAACAGTATTATATATATATATATATATATATATATATATATATATATATATATATATATATAATATCAGCAAAACTATAGAATTGAAGTAAACATACATAAACGCTATAAAGAGAGAGAGAGAGAGAGAGAGAGAGAGAGAGAGGAGAGAGAGAGAAGAGAGGTACACACACACACACACACACACACACACACACACACACACACACACCGTCAAACCTCCTTGTGAGCGAACAGAGAAGACACTGCACGAAGAAAGGTGTAGCCAACACGACCTCCTGTGCTATGCAGTTATCAATTCCAGCTCACACGCCTTCTTCTCAGAACATACAGGGCACGCCCTTCAGAGACGGATCCTATGGTCTGTAACTTCATCATCATTGCTGCTATTTTCGTTCCGGAAACCAGACACCAGACAGGGCAACAGGGTAGATCATGCTGGAATATGGCTCACGAGAAAATATAGAATGAGAATGGCTTTACGCCTCTCTCTCTCTCTCTCTCTCTCTCTCTCTCTCTCTCTCGCTCTCTGTCTGTCTGTCTGTCTCTGTCCTGTCTCTGTGTCCTCTGTCTCTCTCTTTCTATCTGTGTGTGTGTGTGTGTGTGTGTGTGTTGTGTGTGTGCATGCGTGCGCGTATGTGTGTGTGTGTGGTGTGTGTGTGTGTGTGTGTGTGTGTGTGCGTGCGCGCGCGCGCGCGCGCGCGCGCGCGCGTGTGTGTGTGTGTGTTGTTTTTTGTGTGCGAGTGCACGCGCACGTGTGTGTGTGTGTGTGTGTGTGTGTGGTGTGTGTGTGTGTGTGTGTGAGAGAGAGAGGGAGAGAGAGAGAGAGAGAGAGAGAGAGAGAGAGAGAGAGAGAATTTTTTTCTCATTCTCTGCTTTACGACCCCCCCACCCACCCCCCCCCCCTCCCCTCCCACATGCACACACACACACACACACACACACACACACACACACACACGCACACACACACACACACACACACACACACACACACACACACACACACCTCCCTCTCCACCACGCACACACGTAGACACAATCAAATCCTGTCTTTGAATTCTGTATTTGCGATTTTTCTCCCTCCCCCCCCCCTCCCCTCCCTCCCTCCCTCCCTCCCTCTCTCTCTCTCTCTCTCTTCTCTCTCTCTCTCTCACCGCACACAAATAGAGACTTTCACACACCCTCTCCTCCTCCCCCCCCCCCCCCCCCCCCCCCCCTTCATTCACTGTCTCCTCCTGTTCTGACACCAACACACCATCTGTCACCAAATCTTCTTCGCGTTACATATGATAGATATATTGATTCGGAGACCGCACGTGCACCCTGAGGATTTTGGAGTGACAAATAATGAGTGTGGTGGCGGGCTCTAACGATCGTGTCTTCGTTGACATCAGGTGTGGTGTGTGTGTGTGTGTGTGTGTGTGTGTGTGAGAAAGCAGGGCATTTTTTGTCTGTTTGGTCGTTGGGATGATGTTGTGCCTCTTTTTCTGTCTTCAGGTCGCTTTTTTTCCCTGTCTTTTTTCTGGTGGTGTTTTGTCAGGGATTCTAGAGGACGGCTATCCGCCATTGTCTGTTAAGTTAACGTACCCTCATTTCTCCTCTCACTCCCTCTTCCTCTCTCGCCTCTCCTCTCGTCTCCCTCCTAGTCCTCTCTCTCTCGAATATCGTCCCGCTCTCCCTCGTGTCGATCGTCTCTCTTCTCTCTGCAGTTCCTCTGTGTATGTCGTCATCTGTGTGGTCCATGGTGTGTGTGCGTTGCGTGTTGTGTTCCCTGTGTCTCGTCGTGTTACACAAACTCTCTCTCTCTCCTGGCTATCCGGGTGACTCTCCTGGGGGAGACTCTTTGGTCTGTCTGCCTCTCCTTCTTTCTGACTGTCACTCTATGCGCTCCTCCTTGCAGACCAACCACTCTTTGTCCCCCAACTGGTACCCGAAGCTCGTCTTTACTCTATATCCTCTCCCTCTCTCCCCTCCCCCTCTCTCTCCTCCCTCTTGATCTAAGAAAACTGCCAATTTCAGACATCAATCGTCTCCCAGCAAATTCCTCTCTTCAGGCCTCGCTAATGAGTATGGTTGACGTGTGTGGACCAAAACAGGTCCAGAGGATATAAAATCCAAATATTGACCCGTCCAGCCGGCTGTGAAATTAAAATGTGTGCCGAGACTGTCTCTCTTTGTGTCTCCTTGCCCTGTCTCTCCTGTCCAAATATCTCCTGGGGACCTTCCCCCCAACCCCCCCCTCCTCTCTCTCCCGCGAACTCCTCTCTCGCTCTCTCCTTCTCTTCTCCTCTGTCCCCCCCCCCCCCCCCCTATCTCTCCCCTCCGCCCGTTCTCTCCCCCCCCCCCCCCCCCACCTCACGTCGCACGATCCTGTATCCAAGCCACATATCTCTCTGTATATCTGCAATTTTCCACCTTTATTCGCCTATTATGCTTCCACTCTGTCCTCACTTGAACGGATTTTTTTTTTATCCCTAGCCGTAAACTTTTCACGGAGACATGGAACCCTACTGCCTCATCGTCGCCGGCTATGCCTGGGAGTCCCTACAACCCTGGAACGGAGGGGGGGCTGAAGGAGGAGGGTATAAGAAGTAGGGGTCTGTGTCTGCTTATAAATGTGTACTTGTCGGTTAAATGTGTGTGCGCGTTGCGACGTGTGCTTGCGTGCCCTAATGCTAGCACATGGTGTAAGATTCTGTCATTTACTCGGTTTTTTATGTTATTGCGTCTGTATCCTGTGGTGTGCATGTGTTATTATGTCTGGGGGTGTTGCGGCTTGTGGTAACGAGGTGGGAGAACGACGAATGAAAACCTTCTGGAACTTGGTCTCGGAAATAGTGTCAGCGTATATGGTGAGGCCCAGTGGCGGCTTTTTATGGTTAGCTGGGGCAGCCGATAACAGAGCCCAACCATAAGCCTTCCTTCTGTTCGCACTGAGGTTCTTGGTGTGCCATCTTTTGGCTGGGACGGATTTTTCAGATGGGGGTGGGCTGGTGGGGCGAGAGTTTGTGTTTGTTAAAGTGGTTGTTGAGAGCATGCAGTTAACCACGGCTGGGGTTACAAAATAAATTTCAACACCGGGGTTCTTTGTTGTTGGGGGGTTTGAGTTTTGTGGGTTTGTATTTTGTGTGGGTTTTTTGGTGGGTGGTTGGGGTGGTGGGGGGTTTGGGTGTGTGGTGGGGGCGGGGTGTTGTTGTGGTGGGGTTTCGGGGTTTCTCTTTGTTTTTGTTGGTTGTTTTTTGTTTTTTTGGTGTTGTTTGTCCTCTTTTTGGGTTTTTTTTTGGGGTTTGCTTGTTTTATGTGTCTGGGTGGGGCTTTTTTCGATCTTTCCACCCCCCTACAAACTACCATGCCAATCTAGGTTGATGCTCCTCATGGGTATCTTCTACAATCTAAATAAATAGAAAATATATGACTCAATTGAGTAAACGTCAAGTGGGGCTCGTTCGCAGTAAAAAATTGTATTTGTCTTTGGGTTTTTTTGGTTTTTGTTGTTTCTTTGGTGTTTTTGTTTTCCTTTTTGTAATGTTTTTTTGTTGTGTTGTATTGTGTATTTGTTTCACTATAGTTCGCCAAATCAGTGGTGACCCGTTTTTTACTCGAGTATAACGCGGTGCATGTTAGTGATTTTTTTTGTGCATGTATGGTCTTGGGCTGGTGGGTGGATGGATTATTTTTGTATTCTTTTTTTGTGTCTTCGTTTGTCGCGCGATTTGATTTTTGTGTTTTGTTGTGTCAGTACTCACAAATACTTTCTGATTATGGATATCTTGTGATCGGTGGTCAGTTTTTGCTTAGTGTTTTTTTGTAGGTGGTGAGTAATTGAGTGTAGTGTGGATCAGTCTATAGAACAAAGAGAAAGATGGTGTTAGTTGTTAATTATTGTAGTGTTTTGTTAAAAAAAAAGAAAGAAAAAAAAAGCACACACACAGGGGCGCCCCGATCCCCCGAGAGGGTTGGTTTGTGTGAATAGAGAGTGGTGTGTGTTTGGGTGTGTGTTTGGGTCAACAAAGAAAAAAAAAAAAAAATATAAAAAAATATAGAAGAGAGAAAAGAAACTACATCCTCTCCCTCCCGTCCCTCTCTCCTCTCCTCTCCTCTCCCTCTCCTTCGTCTCCCCCTCCTCTCCATACTTCCTCTCTCTCTCTCTCTCTCTCTCTCTCTCTCTCTCTCCTCTCTCTCCTCTCTGCACGAGCGTAAGGTACGCTCAAAACAATCTTTTCAATTTATCCCTTCTGCGTATGTCCGCCAAATATTATACCAGTACTAAACCAGAGAGTTTATTCATTGGTGGTCTTTGGGGCTTAGGTTTGAGTTTTTTTTTTTTTTTTATGAGCACCTTTAATAAGCAAATGGGATTGTACGCAGCATACTACACGCATTAGTCCCTTAGATGGGTGGTTTCTTCGTCCTTGATTTTTCGGGGTACTTGTCACAACGACAAAGTGGGGGACTCAGGGGCATGGTTGGTGGTGTGTGTTGTGGTATTGCTATAGGATAAGTTGTGTCCGTTTGGCTGTGTTAAATGCGGGTGGGGGACCGGGTTGTGTTGGGGGTGTGGGTGGTGTTGGGGAAGTAATTCAGCAAACATACTAAGGTATTTCACACCAGCCGGGGGCTTCTGTTTTTTCGGGGATAGCATTCTTTCTTTAAAACCAGAAAGGCCAGGAGAAAGGTTCGAAGTATGAAGGGGGGGTTAGCCTCTGATTGGGGGGGCGCGGGGGGGGGGTGGGGGGGGGGGGGGAGGCGACTGAGAGGAGGAGAACGGGGGAAACTGAGAGGGCAAAACAATGGCAGATATGCAAAGTGCATACGGCTGGTGGGGGATGGGGCGGTGGACGTCAGGGAAGTGGTCGTGGGGAATAGGTCGTCTGACGAGCACGAGGTGATTGATATCCTGGGGAGTTGTCTGCGCGCGGGTGGAATGGGGGTGTGAGTGATGCTCGGGTGTGGGTCGGGGGGTCGGGAAAGAGTATAGCTGGCGAGGGAGAACTCAGGTGGGGGGTGGTTGGGTGTGTGTGAAAATGGCCGGTTGGAGGAGGATGAGCCCCCGGCAGCCACTCAAGACACATCGGTTAGTTTGGCGGAATTATCTCACTGCGATTAGGCTCAACCAGCCTATTTGTGGGCACCGATTGATGGCGTGGATAAGCAGAGTTGGGGAAGAACTGGATAGTGAACACATGATGGGGAGGGAGGATGGGGGGAGGGCTGGGGTTGTGGTGGGTGAAGGTCGGTTGGGGGGTGTGTGGTGGTTGTTGGAGGTCGTGTCTTGCCTGTGGGTGTGACGTTGGCTTTTTGCTGGTCTGTTTTGGTTTCTTTGTGTTCTAGGAGGTTTTAGAGTTGTCTGTTGTGGTGGCTGTGGCTTCGGGGTCGGTTGCGCCTGGTCTATAACAAATCGTGAAGGAACGGCCGGATGGGGCGGGGTGCACAGGGAGGGGGTGGGAGTCACAACAGTCGGCAGCGGGAGGCAAAGACACGAGCCCGGGAACAAAAAACCCAAGAGGGCGGACAGAGACGAAAACGAGCGCGTGGTGGGGACGAGGGAAAAAAGGAGAGAGAGCACAAACGGTGGGGGCCCAGTGACACAGCGGATGAAAACCGCGGGGCAGTGACCCGCGACAATGGTCCAGGGGGCGGCAGGCGGGGTGCGCACTGGCTTACAAACGCGGAAAAAGAGGGCGACCACCGGAGGCAAGAACGGAGGCGGGGGTGACACCACCAATATCGATAGGAAAACGGGATATCTGTCGGGTAGGAGAACGTATTTATAAGGATTCTCTTCTTCTTCCTTCTTCAGGAGGTGGTGGTCTTTGTTCTTTTCTTCTGCTCTCTTTCTGTTTCTCAGTTCCTCTTCTTCCAATTTTCACAGGATATGGGTGTCAATCTTGTCTGGCAACTCAGTTTTAAAAACAACCTCCTGACCCCATCATTGGAAGAAGAGTTCTCGGGGGTCATGAAAACAGACCAGGACAATTATATTTAAATGTGAATGAATATGAAATTAGACTCACCGAGAAGTATACTTCTCATTCCGGTAAGCGTAATATAATATAGTTAATTCACCTACCTGATGTTCGCAAAACGGGGTACATTTTTTTTGGGAAAATTTTAGGATTGTTTTAGTTCGACTATAAAAAAAAAAAGGATACCAAACGTGGATTAGCCCATAGAGAGAACTTTACCGTGCTAGGGTCTGCTGCACGAAACTTCGCCAACACGTGGATCTGGCAATACAAAAAATCAGAATTAGACTTCGTCGGTCAAAAAAAAAAATTAATGAATCTTTCCGTTTTTTTTTTTTGTTGTCTCTTTAGATTAAGCGGCCACGGTTCTTGCGTGCGCGCGGGGTCTCTGCGCTTCCGTGCTGTCAGCCCTCCCTCGGGGTCGTGGGGAGGGCCGCTCGTCTGCTCTCTCTCTCTTTCCCCTCCGTCTGCTTGCCTTGCTCCTCTCTCCCTGACAGCCCGACCGTGGGCGCATGATTGTGTGTGTGTGTGTGTGTGTGGTGGTTTCCCCCTTTCGGAAATAGAGCTGGAACGAGTAGAAGGCGGGTTATCTGCCATACAATGTACCCACTATTTTCTGATTTCTGCTGCGATCACTACTCTTGCTTCTCTTCTCTGCTGTTACAATGGTACGACTACTCTGTTGCTGCTACTACTATAATGCTGCTACTAGTACTTACAACTACTATTGCTCTACTCCTACTTCTACTACTGATTCTACTAACTATCTACCGTGAACTGATGATGATGATGATGATGATGTCTTATGATATTATGGTGTGATGTGATTTGTGTGTCGTGCGCGTGCGCGCCGCGCGCGCGCGCGCGCGTGTGTGTTTTGTTTGTGTTTTATGTTTGTGTGGTGGGTGTGTGTGTGTGTGTGAAAAATCCCAGCATGAGCTGTTCTCATATGATGATGATGATATGAGGGATGACCGACGACAAAAACGACGACGACGACGTCGACGACGACGACGACGACGACGACGACCGATGATGATGATGATGATGACGACGATATGATAATCATGGTGATGATAAAATCATGATGTTGATGGAATGAAAAATAAATCTCTACAGTCTCAAACAAAATAATGAATGCATCGCATTTGTTCGATTTGTTTTTTCATTTTTTTTTTTTTTCAGACCCCCCCCCCCCCCCCTCCCCCCCGCCCCACACACACCACCCACACACCCACACGCACATACACCACACACACACACACCCCATCCCGAATTCCACTCGACAACAACTAGATAATGAATAAATGAATAGATATAATAAGCAAAGAAAGCAAATTGATAGATAACAAAGAAACAACTGAATAAGTACAAAGATAAATAGGAAAAATAGGAAAAAATAAACAAAGAAATCAACAGTTAAATAAAAAGAAAAAAAAAAAAACATAAATGATAAAATAATGAAAATACACGAATGAATAAAATCAATTCATAAATGAATAATAAAAAAAAAAGTAAATAAACAAGTAAGTAAAATAAAGAAAGAAATAAGATAAATACATGAATATAAAGACATAAAATGAAAAGTGGGTACTTTTAAGTCTTGTTAAAACTAAAAACACGCAAGCTGTCCAATCCCCCGTCTTAGACCCTTCCTCAGCAGCAACAGTAAACAGTCAACACGAGGGAAAAAAAAAACCGTCAAAGTCAACACGAAAAAAACATTAAACATGACAGAAACAAATGACGGCGTCAAACAAAAAGTGATGTCATAACAGTATGATGTAACCACTTTTTCCCCCTGCTCGCGCTGTATAATGCAAACGTTGGGCTACATGTGTTAAGTTAAGTCTGTTAGGGTTTCTGCTAACAGCCCCCCCCTCATGCCCCGCCCTTCCTCCCCACCAGCACCCCCCCCCCCCCTCCCCCATTACCATATACCCCCCCCCCCCCCACACACACCACACACACCACCTGCCCCCCATACTCTCCCCCCCTTACACACACACAACCTTCCTCCCCATCCCCCTAAACCACCAACCCCCCACACACCCCCACCCCAACCCCCTCCCCCCTCCCCACCACTACACTCACACACAATTCCGACTTCTCTTCTTCCAATAATACCCTAATGTAATCAGGTGATGTGGAGTTCACAGGAGAAAACCACAAAGAGTAAGAAAGAAATAGATGGAATGAGTAAACACCATACATAAACACATGAAAAAAATAAGGGTAACGTCACAGGAAAGAGACTAGTTGTGTGAGGGAGGTCGTTCCCTGTGGGAGGCGGCAAAGCGAACCAAACCAAACCAAACCAAAAGTAATGTAAGACTCACCATCATCTGTGGAAACCAACGGATGTGTTGCTGACCGTTTGTCAAACTTTCCAGCCATTTTATTTTCCCCACATTTTAGGCCTGAATGTAGTTAGAATTGGAAACAGAAACTGAGGGAAAGAAACAACATACAAAAACAAACAAAAAAAACCACTATGGCTGCTTGATCTGACATACTCTAGTGTGTGTGCGTGTGGTGTGTGTGTGTGTGTGTGTGTGTGTGTGTGTGTGTGTGGGGTGTGTGTGTGTGTGTGTGTGTGAGCGTGAGCCGTGTGAATGTGTGTGTGTGTGTGTGTGTGTGTGTTGTGTGTGTGTGTGTGGTGGTGTGTGTGTGTGGTGTGTGTGTGTGTGTGTGTGTGTGCATGTGCTCGAGTGTGTGTGTGTGTGTGTGTGTGTGTGTGTGTGGTGTGTGTGTGTGTGTGTGTGTTTTGAAAGAGGTAAGCATTGGTAGCTTTCGCGGGGTTTGTTTCTTTTTGCAATGCAATCTTCTTTGGCGATGAGAGTGATGTGGAGAAAAGGAAGTATCATGAACTTCCTCCCCACCAGCACGCCAGTCATTTGACAGAACGTCTCTTGTCTTGCAGTGCTCATCTTGCACAGGCCTGTCTACACACACACACACACATACACACGCGCGCGCGCGCGCGCGCTCGTGGCGCAGCGTGCACATAATTAATACCACAACACGGCGCCACGCGCGCGCGCGCATACACAACGCACGCACTCACTCACGCACGCACGCACACATCACACACACACCATCACACACAACCTAGTATATATATATATTATATATTATATATGTGAATTTGTGTGTGTAGTTGTGTTGTGTGGTTTCTGTGTGTTGTGTGTGTTTTGTGGGTGTGTATTAAACAGATTTAGTTGTGTGCACCGCATCCATTGCCGCCGCATTATCGCGCAATACACACTCTCGCACCCCCTCTCCATCCCCGCACTCCTCCTTTTTTTTTCACACAATCATTTATATCTTATATATAATTTTCTCTCTCTATCTCTCTGGGCTCTCTCTTTTGCTTTATTCGCTCTTTTTTCTCTCTCTGTTCTGTGTACCCTTCCTCCAATTGAGCTCGTTGTTCAGGGACTTTCTTTTTAAAGCAGCCAATTCCCCTCTCTCTATCTCTCTCCTCTTCTCCTCTCCTCTCTTCTTCTTCTCTCTCTCCCTCTCTCTCCTCCCTCTCTCTCTCTCATCTCTCTCTCTCCCAAACGGCCACTCACCTTTCACAGTCAAAGTGGTCATGTGGTGACAACCACGTGGAGGCGACAATCACCCATTGTTGACAAACTCATTTCCTGTTTCCAGAGCAAAAACAGAGACTGCTGACAGGACAGGGAAAAGATCTGCACACAATTCTGTGCCCTTGGAGCTGGTGCTGCCGTCACGGACTGTGAAACTGTGGGCCCTGAAACAAAGATTCGCCGTTTCACTCTGCTCTCGCCTGCAACGAACAAAGAGACCAGTGCAATCTTGTTGTTGACCGCTCTCCAAACAAAGAAACAGGGCAAATGCTTTCTTTGTCAGGCTAATCCCATTGCGTCAAAGAACACTTTTCGTTATTCAAGGGACACTCTCTGAACTACGTCATCGCA
>JADBJO010022090.1:25000-28475 GCA_016801955.1 Conus betulinus
GGAAATTTGGACGGGTTGGGGGGTGTGGTGCATAAGACGGTTGGGGGGTCCGAAAGAGATGCGACTGAGGGGAGGAGAGGGTGGGGTGAGCGTCGGGGTGGGGGTAGGGGTACACTTGACGGTGCATCGGGGGGTCGCGGGGTCCGACGGTGACGGGGGTGGGTTTACGGGGGGGTGATTCTGGTGCGAGGGAAGGGGGGGTGGTGCGGGGGTATAGTGGTGGAGGTGGGCAAGCGGGGGGGGAGTGGTGTTGGAGTGGGGGTTATGTGTGGTGTACGGTTTGTTGGGGCGTTTGTGTGTGACGCGGGGCAGCGAGGTAACATGCAACACTGGGCACGAGCTTAAGACGGTGAAACATAAAAACCGGGATTATTGGTGGCTCGTCGGGGGAAGCGGACACAGTCTGGATTCTATTGCGGGCGGCAGCCTGCTGGGTAAATAGCATGAAACAAAACCACCGGCGGTAGTGAACATAGCCGCAAATGGGCGCATGCCACAGTAAACTGTTTTGGCCGTTGATACCGTCAATGAGAAAAGAACGTAGCTGAAAAAAAAAAACTGCTTTTCCCGCGTCAGACACTACGAGTGTGACGGCCACAGTATGAGTGACAGTTTTCTTGTGAGCAGTTCTTGCAGACAACGGCACAATCGTCGGATTGATTCTCAAAGTCGAGGAGACCGACACAAACCTGATGGGTCCAACATTAGATCGGGAGAAAAAAAAGTCAGTGATGACACGTTTCAAGGACGAATAACTACGACAATGAAGAAATCAGGCTTGATCTCATACAAATGAAAGAGAGTATTGATAACACAAACAAAAACTAAAACGTTTCACGGATAACGCGAAATTGGACTCCAAATCTAAAAGGATCAGGTGATAAGAACAACAGTTTTTTATTGTGAATCTTTTTGCGCTGTTCCACTTTATCCAGAACCGTACGCGTCAGAGAGTCTGAAAAAAATAAAGACTGGACCAAAATGGGCCAGCGCCAGTCTCCTCACGGTGACAGGTCTGACCAACAGCAAGAGCCGGAGAGAAACGAGCGACTTGCCGTCAATCACTACTGGCACGCCGTCCCCCCCCCCCCCCTCCGTCTCCCTCCCACTGCCATGTCACGTCTCCGTCCCCCCCCCCGCCCCCCCCCCCCCCCCCCCGCCCCCCCCCCCCCCCCTCCCCCCCCCGCCCCCCCCCCCGGGGGGCCGGGGCGCGCCGCGCCTCCCCCCCCCACGGGCGTACGCCACCGATCCGGCCTTCCCCCCTCCCCCCCCCGCCCCCCCTCCCCCCCCCCCCCCCCCCCAGCCCCCCAACTTGACCCTATCGTTCCCTGTTACTGCTGGACTGACTGACCGTGGCAAGTTGGTCAAGGGCTGTGTGGTGCGCTCCTTCGTCACGTCACGCTTAACATGACACTTGTGTGGGTTTTTTTTCTGTCCAGGCAGGGGTATACGCAGGTGTCCATCGTCGGCGGCCGGGGGACACACAATTTGATCACTGTCGTCTCGATCCACAGGACCATCAGATGGCTGTGCCTCACAAGCGATGAACGCTTGATCGGGGGAGGGGCAGAGTATATTTAGGAACTTGTTCGTGGTCTTTCATCATTGCGGCTGACGTCGTGGAATCCACAAACCAAAAACGCTCGCCACATCAGATAAAAGGCGGGCATTTAAGAAGCATAAAGTATAATAACTGCTTGTAGCTAACCCACAGAAGGCATTAAAGTATACATCTTGCTATAGCGATACGCATCAGAAGGTATTAAAATAAGTATCTTATGATACTAACTAGCAAACATTAGAAAGACATATCTCCTATAGCTAACCACAGGAAAGCATTAAAGTTTATACGGGTGTAGTAGCTACAGAGGCTAGGGAGAGACCGGCAAAGGTATTGACGTATATAATCTGCCGATATCTATCTTGGCAGAGATTATTAAAGTGAGATATCTGCTGTAGCTCATACGTTGGCGATACGGCATTAAAGTATATAGCTGCTGTATCTATCTGGCAAAGGCATTAAAGTAGATATCTGCTGTATGCTACCGTCAGACGGCATGGTAAGTAGATATCTGGCCGTATCTAACCCGCAGATCGTCATTTAGAGGATATATAGGATTCGCTGTCGGGGGGTGGGTCGGTTTGTGGTGGTGTTGGGGGGGGTGTAGCTAGGCTCAGGCAATGAAGGGGCATGGTGTTAAAGCTTCGAGATTTAGTGAGGTATCTGCCAGTACGGGTGGCTAGGTGTCGGAGCAGTGAATGTCAGTTCGAAGCGGAGGTGTAGTTCTGGGGGTTGCGTGGTTGTATTTACGTGGTGGTTGGTGGCCTTGGTACGTGGAGGCCAGCTAAGGGGGGGAAGGCATGACAAGCATTTAGATGCTGGGCCTTGGTGGGAGCTTACCCGCAATCTGTATGGTGCGGTATGAAATGGCACATGCGTGAGGCGGTGTGCCGGAGCGAACCAAGCGGGGAGAGGGGGGGGGGGGGGGGGCGTGAAAAGGGCATGTGTTAGTCGGGTGTAGGCTTGGCCGGATAGCGGGAAGGGAGAGCGCGCAGAAAGGGCAGGGTTGATAATTGGGCAGGAGATCGGCCCGGAGCGCAGAGGGACTCAGGGATGTCAGGAGAGGCATTAAGTAGTTGGGGGGTAGCGGCCGGGGGGGGACAGGCGGGTTGGAGAAACCGTGGGTCGCGGGACAGGGAGTGTCTGGAGGGTGTCAAGCTGCGATAGGCGAGGGCTTGAACGCAGCAAAGCAGTCTAAGTTAGTAGCGGGGGGGCGGGTGATTCGACCCGTCAAATGCGGGGCGTGAAAGGTACTTCGGTGATGGGGTATATTGGGGGTATCGGGGGCTAAGGCGGTGTAGCTAACGGGCCCTGCCCACCGGGTTCAGGGGCCGGCGCACCGTCAGCCGCACGCAGGCAACTAGGACAATATCACGGCATTGGATATAGGTGCTGGGGACGCCAGGGTTGAAAGGGTGAGAACAGGCTCAACGGGGGTTGTGTGTGGGGGGGGGGGTGTGATGGGGGTGAGGTTGGTGTGGTGGGGTGGGGGTGTGGGGGGGGTTGGTCGGCAAGGGCGGGGAGACTGGTGATTGATGGCACGTATCTTCGATCTGGTGCGCTGTATGCAAGTGGTCACGTGCGGTAAAGGACCGCCGGTTTGGCCCACACATTTTTATGTTTGGAGTGCGCAGGGCCTGTTTGGTGGGCTTCAGGACTTTGGGGTACTGATGGTCTCAAGGTGTTGTGTCGTGGTGGTGGTGTGGTGGTGTTGTGGGGGGTTGTTCTTTCTTTGGGGTGGGGTCATGGGGGCGGCCGGGGGAAGGGACAGACATGGAGGCCGAGTGCGGGGGGGAGGGGGGATGGCACCGCGGGCATTGTCACTCATTGGCCCATTGGGGGGAGCGGGGGTCGGGGGGCCTGGGTTCTGGAACGGATTGGGGGTGGATGATGTACCAGTGCTCACAGAGGGGG